>ML101923.1:107703-148723 GCA_003697995.1 Taxidea taxus jeffersonii | reverse complement strand
CTGACATTATTAACGTCTCCCTGGTTCTGGCTCTTCCAGATGATTCCAGTGGAACCATACACTGTGTGTGCAGCCGTTCCACAATGGCTTCTCTCACTTAGTACAATGATTTTAAAGTTTCTCAAAGTCTTCTCAGGGCTTGACATCTCATTTCCTTTTAGTGGTGAATGACACTGCAGGTGCCGGCCGCCCCGGCTCACCGGCCGCCGACCGAAGGACAGCTCGGCAGCTCCCGAGCCTCCCGCCAGCAAAGCGGCTGTGAGACGCGCGGGCGCAGCTGGTCACACAGAAGGTTTCCAACTTCTCTGGTGGACGCCAAGGACCGCCCTTGCTGGCTGGTGCGGTAAGAGCACGTTTAGTGCCATAAGAACACACACTGGTTCTGATACACTGACCTTGTTTCCGGTAACCTCGCTAAGAGGTTGTAACAGATTTGGGGGTACTTCTCTGGGTATCATCGCGTAACGTGTAAGCAGGAGCAGTTACTTCTTCCTTCCTGAACTTGTGACTCCCAGTCATCTTCTTGCCTGACTGGCTAGAATATCCAGAACATCGCTGAACAGAAGCAGCGACGGTGGACATTCTTAGCTTCTTCCCAATTTCAGGAGGAAACACTGCATATTTCACCAGTAACTGTGATGTCCACTATCGATGCCTTCTGTAAGGCTGGGGACAGGCCCTTCTGCCTCCCAGAGTCTCCGCCGGGGTGTCTGTCCTCACTGCCTTCTGTAGCTGTTGCTTCCCATCGAGTCTTTGCCAGGTTCTTCCCCGGGATGACGTCAGCCTCACAGAGTGAGCTAGGAAGTGTTCTCCGCTTTCCGGAAGTTTTTGTGTAAGGCTGGCGTTACTTTTTCTCAGTGACGAAGCAGCTCACAAGGGAAGCCATTTCGTTCTGCCATTTCTTACGTGTAGGATTTGATAAAGAACTAAACTCCCTTAAACGATACAGGCTATTCAGATATTCTGATATTCTCTTTCTTTTTGAATGAGTTAAGTTGTATTTTTTAAGGGATTCATCCGTTTCATATTCATCGCTACGTGAACTGGCATAAAGCTATTCCTGGGTCTCCTTACCGGCCTCGTCATAGCGGCAGGGCCGGCAGGACCGAGGCCTCTCCCCTTTTCCTCTCCGCCGCATCCACAGCTTGTCGATTCTGTCGCTCTTTCTGAGCTTGGTTCCTTACTGTCTGTTCAGCATCGTACCGACTCCATGTCACTTACAGTAAGTCAGGGGAAAGGGTATTCACTCCTTGGCAAGTGCAAAATCAACGTTACTTGACCCTCAGAGCCCAGGCTGGGAGGAAGTGCAGCGCACACGAAGACGCTGAGACGCAGGGTGGGCACGGACGGTGGGCACGGACGCTGCTCAGACCATCCGGCTGCAAGAGTGCGGGGTCGGGGAGCAATCCGTCCGTGTTTGATGCGCAGGGCTGTGGACCCCCAAGGCCACCTTCAGGGTTGCTGACTCACAGGACTCAGCTTGCGGCCATACTCACAGTTACACTTCATGACAGCAAAAGGATACAAAGCAGACGTGGTCAAGGGGGAAAGCGCACTGGGCAAAACGGAGGAAATGAGGCATAAGCTTATATAAATTCTCCCCCAGTGGAGCACACAGGATGTAATCTTCCGCAATACACTGGGACAACAGATGCGAAATGTCTATCAAGAATGCTCATTACGAATTCAGTGCCCAAGGTTTTGAGGGTTTTGTCTCAATATTATGTATTTTTTCATGCTTAAAGTTCTTTCATTGAACCTAGCCCCTTAATCCATACACAAGTGTTTCAATTCATATTTAAAAGTACCTGTGAGGGGTGCGGTAGCTGGGTGATGTGCCTTAAGGAAGTAACGAGAACTGGGTATGATAATAAGACTGACGTATCACTGACCTCTACCCCTGAAACTAATGATATATTTTACGTTAACTGAATTTAAATAAGAAAAAAAAAGCCTGCCCTGTGAGACTCAAAGCATCAGAATTTTTCTTCTGCATTGGGTAATCACGATAATTTTGATTAACATATGCCTGATTAAAACAATGTAACTACACTTGCAAGATAACAGCTTTTCTGAGGCATAATTCACATACCATAAAATACATTTTCTTTAAGGATACTATGCAGTGGGTTTTCGTACACGGAGCTCTGGTGATGATCAGTTTTCTGGATCAACTTGGCTAGGTTACAGCACGCACAGAGCTGGTCAAACATTATTCTAGATGTGTCTGTGCAGGTTAACTCTTAGATGAAATTAACATTTAAAATTACTAAATTGTGGTAATTGTAATTGTGGCCTTAGTAAGAAAAGAGACTGACCTCCCACTCCTTGACCGTCCCCGGGGTCTCCAAGCCTCCAGCCTGCCATGTAGAGTCTGGACCTGCCGGTCGCCAAGACTGTGTGAACTGTGACCTTAAAATAAATCTCTAGAGGAGCGCAGAGCTGGCAGTCAGTACAGTGTTTAACTCTTGATCTCAGGGTCTTGAGTTCAAGCCTCACATTGGGCAATAATAATACAAAAATAATACATCAAGTAAAATGTTGTCATAAATAATCTATTTTTTAAAAAACTCCTTCTCGGGGCACCTGGGTAACTCAGTCATTAAGCATCTGCTTTCAACTCAGGTCATGATCTCAGGGCCCTGGGATCAAGCTCCTCGTCGGGCTCCCTGCTCAGCGGCGCTCCCTCTGCCCGGGGCTGCCCCTGCTTGTGCTCGCTCGCTCTCTGTCAAATAAATAAAATCTTAAAACAAAACCCTCTCTATTAAAATGAGAACGGTGGGGACCTAATTAAAAAAAAAATCCAGACTTTGGGGCACCTGGCTGGCTCAGTCGATGGAGCGTATGACTCCTGATCTCAGGGTCATGAGTTTGAGCCCCGAACTGGGTATGGAGATTACTTAAAAAATAAATCTTAAAAAGAAAAGAAAAAAGGAATCATGAAGCACATGGCATTTTGTGATTACCCTCTCTCATCCAGAGTAATGTTTTCACACTTCACCCATTTTGTTACCTGTCTCGGTACCTCACTTCTTTATTTTTTTTTTTAATTTAAGATTTTATTATTTGACAGAGAGAGAGAGTACAAGCAGGGGGAGCACACAGCCCACTAGAGCAGGGAGTTCGACGTGGGCTCAATCCCAAGACCTTGGGGTCATGACCGGAGCCAAAGGCAGCCGCTTAATAGACTGAGCCCCCAGGTGACCCTCAGTACCTCATTTCTTGTTCCTGCCCAAGAGCACCCCGTTGTGAGCACAGACCACATTCTGTTAATCCATTTATCCGCTGTGGGAGACTTGCTTCCACCTGTTGGCTACAACGAATGCTGCTGCACAACTTACACACAAACATCTCTGTGTAAGTTTTTGTGGGACACGATGTTGTGCATGACTGCTGGGTCATATGGTAACGGTATGTTTTATCCGCTTAAATTGTGTTATTTGTCTTTTAAACATTGAGTCTCAATGGTTCTTTATACATCTGGGTTTCTGGATACAAGTCTCTCGATACACAATTTGCAAACATTTCTCCCATTCTGTGCATTGTTTTTTCATTTCCCTGAGGGTGTTTTCTGAAGCACAGAAGTTTTAAATATTGACCAAGTTCAATTTGTGTCTTTTTCTTTTGTTGCATAGGAATGTTATAGCTAAGAAATTATTGCCCGATCCAAGGTCATGAAGATTTCCTTCTAGGTTTTCTTCAAGAGTTTTATAGTTTTAGCTGTTATATTTTGGTTGATGATCCATTTTGAGTGTGAGGCAAGGGTCCAACTTCAACCTTTTGTCTGTGTATATCCAGTTACCACAGAACCACCTATTGGAAACACCATGCTCTCCTCATTTGACTGTCATGGCACTCTCATCAAAAATCAACTGACTATAAATTATATTTAAGGGTACAATATATATTTTGATAAGTATTATGAAAAGTAAAATTTTATTTGAAATGCACTTCTCTAATGAGATAAAGAAATCTGATTTCCTTAGTTAATAAACGTTTAAGAATAAACATGATTTTCTGTTGATTCTGACTCTTACCAGTGGTTAGATGCATTATTATTTTATTTATATGACTACTTTACTCATATGACTTATACAGCAAAGACAGAGATGAACCCAGGTCTGGCTGACTCAAAGTCACGCTCATTACTTACATGATACTGGAAAAGACCTGTTCAGAATAACTGACTGGCTCACTTCTATCCTAATCATAACATGTTATTTGAACAACAAAATAGCACTGTCCAGGAAAAAAAAAAAATCTCTTCTCCAACAGCCTGATTTTAAACCCTATTTCAGAGGGAAAAAGACCCACTACACTTGGATAGGTTTTTCCATTATTTACTCACTTTGCAGACCACTGAGTACAAATTAGTCTTAGTGTGACATTAAAATAGGGATGTGGAGATAAAATTTTTATTTAAATTAAGGGATTCCTAGTCTGTACCTCTTGAGCTCTATCTGTGCCAGAGAGGTGAGAAATCACTGGCCTATTATCCTTCCTATCTTCCTTCGCACGAGCTGCCACTCTCATCCCCTTGGGTAGCTCGAGCTTCAATCGAAGACTTAGATTAGATCCCAGCCAGGACAAAACCAGCAACACCAAAATGACCATGTTTTCCTTTAAACTTATTTTCTAAGCCTATTTTTCACTATCAGATTCTAGGAAACAGCTAAATCTGCCGAGACCCCGCTTCCAGGCTATGACATCATTGTAACGACAGAACGCTCGTTCAGAAGAACCTTGGCAGTAATACCAGAGAATATGCAACTTACTCCTACCTTCATGAAGGCAAGAGAACTAAACCTCAGGACTTCACGTTGGAGTTAAACCACTCTCCTTCCACCCAGTACAGAATAATTAAAGCAAACTAATCTTTATGGCAGAATGTGTCGTCTATGCTTGCTCCTTTAAATACACTGCTGGTGCTGGGTCCTCTGGGGAGAAAAAGGGGATTCGATAATCCTAACACAGAGAAGAGTCCCATAGTCACGAGGATCGAGAGAGTCGCAGTTTAGAAGACACTGTAATGCGCAGGGTCTACATCTACTGCACAAGGAAGCTGCGTCTGTCACGGCCAATTCAACAGGTCATCCTGGTTTCTCCTCCTCCTCTTTCACTTGTACACGCACTGGTTAAACTTCTTCTTCTTTTTTTTTTTTTTTTTTAAAGATTTTATTTATTTATTTTTCAGAGAGAGCGAGCACAGGCAGACAGAGAGGCAGGCAGAGGCAGAGAGAGAAGCAAGCTCCCTGCCGAGCAAGGAGCCCGATGCGGGACTCGATCCCAGGATGCTGGGATCATGACCTGAGCGGAAGGCAGCCGCTTAACCAACTGAGCCACCCAGGCGTCCCTGCACTGGTTAAACTTCTATTATGAACCAGGCACTAGGAAATAAAAGGAGAATAAGGGAGTCAAATGATCCTGCACCTGGAGCTTATAATGTAACGAGGGACACAGATAACTAACGAGGAAACAGAGCAAGCATGGACTATATAAAGAAATGGACAGGGTGCTGTGATACAGAGTAAAGGGAGGGGCCCTCTTGGTGTGACAATCAGGGTAACGATTTCAAAGAAAATGAGTTTTAGTGGACACTGACATTAAACTCATCCTTAAAGGACAAGAAGCCAACTATGGGAGAGTAAGAATAGTTTTTTAGGCAGTGGGAATAACAAGCATACTGACACTCTGGTGGGGAAGGCCTTAGTCTGTTCTAGGACCTGAGAGAAGACCAGCGGGGCGGCAACAGCAGGTAAAGGAGAAATGGGAACAGAGGGACAGGGATGACGGGAGGGGTGGATTGTTAGGGACCAGGTCATCTTTTTTTTTTTTTCTTTTAAATATTTGTTCATTTATTGGGGAGGAAGGGCAGAGGGAGAAAGAATTCTAAAGCAGATTCCCCGCTGAGTATAGAGCCTGATGAGGGGCTTGATCCCAGGACCCTGAGATCATGACCGGAGCCAAAACCACGAGTCAGATGTTTAACCAACTGAGCCACCCAGGCGCCCTGGGACAAGGTTATTCTTAAAAGCTATAGTAAGGAAGTTACTGCTTAACAGTAAGACACTGCAAGGTTTTAAGTATAATCTAGTTGAAGTGGTAAGATTTCTTTTTTACTGTGTGGGGAGTGAAGAGGAGGCAGCAGGACTGGAGCGGACACAGGTATCACAAGGCTGCAGGGGTCTGAGCCCAAGTCACGTGTGAGACGCACTTGACAATGGCACCTGCAGACAAGTGGGGCGGCAACAGCCAAACTCGGGGGCGCGGACTGGACGTAGTTCTGGGGGACAGGAGGGATCCGGGGAGACTTCCAGGTACCGGTTACTTTTCTGGTAAGCCCAACAGCAGAATCCCAGGACGTACTATTACCTCGATGCGAAACAAAGCTTTGACATTTCCCCCCAAAATGAACAGAAGGATAAACCTTGCTCAATTTTCAAGCAAAGAAATGATTAGGAAAGTAGTGGACTCTCTTCCGTTGATTATTACGTATCCATAAATCACCTCTTTCTGAACACGGAAACCTCCGAGATCCAAGTGGTGAATAGCTGGGTTTTCCCAGGTGACATACTTGGGATCAAATGCTACAGACGTAGTGTTTTTTGTTATTGAAACATTAGTAAGAAAGATGTATGTCATTGTGACTCCCAGAGAGCAAAGAATTTGCAGAATTCTTCAGAGTGAGGATAAATTAAACGGTAAAGAAAGAGCTGGACCCCCCCGGAGATGCAGAAATAATACAAACTTGAAAACACTTCATCCAAACTCAAGAAATGCCATTTCTTCTGAGCAATGTGTTGTCCCTCGGGAGCACTCACCGACATGAATGGGGGCCGGGAACAGTCCGTACTCGTGCTCTCCGGGACAGTATTCCAGCTTCTCTTTCTTTAACTGGATCAACCGGCTCTTTGGGCTGTGGTCGGAAAAGAATGGAAAGTTATCAGAGGCGATGGAATCTCCTCCTGTGGCCAAACAAAGAAAACAGACCCCCTGTCAAGAGTTTTTGTTTTGTGACGCCTGGGTGGCTCAGTCGGTTAAGCCACTGCCTTCAGCTCAGGTCATGATCCCAGGGTCCTCAGATCGAGTCCTGCACGGGGCTCCTAGCTTGGTGGGGAGCCTTCTTCCTCCTCTCTCTCTGCCTGCCTCTCTGCCTGCTTGTGCTCTCTCTCTGTCAAATAAATAAGTACAATCTTAAAAAGTATTTGTTTTAACAGTGGCTTAAATTTTAATTGCATGTTTCTGGGGTAGGAATACCAAGTACATTCATGTATTTTTAGAATCTATATTTTTGGACTTGTCTTTTAGGAATTATACATAAAAAAGAGCCCTGTTAGCATTTTCCAGCAGTTTTGCAAGAGGAACCTAAATTTCAGATCTGATCATAATAATTACCTTATACTTGGCCCATAATTTATAGTATGTGTGTATGTATTATTTTCAAAATTTCTTATTTTTTTAAGATTTTACTCATTTATTCATTTGAGAGAGAGAGCGGGCATGAGCCAGGGGAGGAGGGAGCATAGGGAGAGGGACAAACAGACTCCCCGCCAAGTGTAGAGCCTGACTGGGGGGTTGATCACATGACCCTGAGATCAAGACCTGAGCCGAAATCAAGAGTCGGACATTTAACCAACTGAGCCACCGAGGCGTCTCTATTTAAAAAAAAAAATCTTTTAAGTAAGTTTAATACCCAACGAGGGGCTTGAACCTACAACCCCGGGATCAAGAGTTGCAAGTTCCATCAACTGAGCCAGCCGGGCGGCCCTGAAGATTTATAGTTTATGAAGTACTTACGCTCATTATCATTTATGTCAATCCTATGAAGTAGGTAAAAAGAGATGTTAGCTCTAGTTTACAGATCTGAAAACAGATGCTCTATGAATTCAAATGACTTGCCATCATTTTAGTAGCTACTAAGGAGATTTCAGACGAAAACCCCAGTTTCCTGCCGGCTCCTACTCACTGTTCTTTTTATTCTATTCCACGACGTCTCCACAGACGCACCTCTTCAACTTGTCTTACGGGTCTGTGTTTCTAATATTTGGTATGAGATCAGTCTTGAGACATTTCACAAATACATAAAAGGGGAAAAAAAAGAAATAAAAAGGAAACGAATAAAAAGAAAAAAGGGTTTCCGAAGAGCCTCACTTAGTCTACTCGGATTTTATTTTGCCTTCAAGTTCTAGCAAATAAGACTGATGTATTTCTTTCCCCTACAAATCACAACATACTGCTGTCTTAGATTTTTTTTTTTTTAAATTTGACAGAGAGAGAGAGAGAGAGAGAGAGAGAGAGATCACAAGCAGGCAGAGAGGCAGGCAGAGAGAGAGGAGGAAGAAGGCTCCCCGCTAAGCAGAGAGCCCGATGCAGGGCTCGATCCCAGGACCCTGAGATCATGACCTGAGCCGAAGGCAGAGGCTCAACCCAATGAGCCACCCAGGTGCCCCCATATTGCTTTTTTAAAAACAAGTCTATCTTGTAACAAGCAGGTATAGTAATACACATTTTTCAGGAGAGAAAACTGAGGCCCCCAAAAGTTATTTGTAGAACCTGAAATTCTTAAATTTGAATACTGGTTCCATCTACTGGATCATTCATTTATTTGGGTTAAGCCTCTGCCTTCAGCTCAGGTCATGGTCTCATAGGGTCCTGGGATTGAGCCCCGTATCAAGCTGTCTGCTCAGGGAGGCCTGCTTCTACCCCCACCTCTGCCTACTTGTGATCGATCTCTCCCTCTTTCTCTCTGTCAAATAAACAAATAAACAAATCTTTAAAAAGATTTTATTTATTTATTTGAGCAAGAGAGGGAGTGCTGTGCATGCACAAGCAGGGGGAGGGAGAGAGGGAGAAGCAGGCTCTCCACTGAAAGGGAGCCTGGCTGGGGACTTGATCCCAGAACTCTGGGATCATGACCCGAGCAAAGGCAGATGCTTTGCCAGCTGAGCCACCTAGGCACCCCTCAGGTCCTGTTCTGTGTGCTGAAACAGTAGTGGATAAGACGGTTTACACTGTTCTTAGGTACAAAGACAGTAAGTAGGTTAAGAAAAACTAAGAAAACAGAAAAAAAAATCAGAAAATGGGAAATGGTAGGCCAATAATTAAAATGTCATGAACAGAGAGTAACTGGGTAGGCTTTTCGGAGAAAGTGATATTCAGCTCAGTTTTAGGTGTCACTGGGTCTTGGCAACGACAGGAACGAGGAAGCGGAGGAAGACCAAGCAGAAGGAGGAAGTATCTGGGAGGAGATCACAACTGGAACGGGACCAAGAAGCAGGAGGAGTAAGAGGAGGCTGAAGGAGTACAGATGAAGTAAAAAATTGCGGATGGGGTCATGCCAAGTGGTTAGAACACTGGCAAAGAGTTTGGGGACAGTTTCAGAGAAGAAAAGGAAAGATAAGAGGTCGTTCTATTCATATCTAAAAACTACTTTTCTCATTTTTAAAAAAATATATTATTTATTTATTTGACAGAGATCACAGGTAAGCAGAGAGGCAGACAGAGAGAGAGGGGGAAGCAGGCTCCCCGCTGAGCAGGGAGCCCGATGCGGGACTCGATCCTAGGATGCTGGGATCATGACCTGAGCGGAAGGCAGCCGCTTAACCAACTGAGCCACCCAGGCGTCCAGAGATGTGAAATTTTTAAAAAGATTTATCTATCTTATCTCTCTTATCTATCAATCAATCAGACAGAGAGAGAGAGAGAGAGAGAGAGAACCCAGCAGGGGGAGCAGGCAGAGGGAGAGGGAGAAGCAGGCTTCCCGGGAGCGGCAGCCCGGTGCAGGGCTCCATCTCAGGACCCCGGGATCACGTCCTGAGCCGAAGGCAGACGCTGAACTGATGGAAGCATCCAGGTGCCCAGAGATATAAATATATAAATAAAGATATAAAAGCACCCCGTGTCAGAGAAAATTCGGTCTACACTACAGTCAAGATTTACGCAAGCAAATTAGATGGAGGATATAAAAGGTTCCATTTAGTGACAGCAGGACTGGAGGCAAGGCCGACGCGTCACCCGGCTTCCCCGAGGGCCAGCAAGCAGGCGACAAGCGGGGCCAGGGAGGGCAGTGCTGAGCACCGAGAAGGGCGCACACACGAACTACAGAGAAATCCAGGGCCACCCGTAGAGCTGCGGTCCTCAACCCACCAAAAGACACGCCAGCCCTCACCGCAGCCCCACCGGTGACTGAGCGGTTCTGTAAGGGCAGCTCCGGGCCGGACCCCACCGCGCCGGCCTGCAGGACCGCGGCGGGACAGCTCCGTCTCCTAGTCCGAGGCCATGCCTGATTCTGGTTCTAATTTTAGGCGTGACCTCTGGTTTCGGGTTGGTGAGAACAGCTCGGGACTGTCTCGCTCTCCAGTACTCGGTTCCACGTGAGCTGCGCAGAGCGGTCAGTGGACAGAGGACGGGGCTCTGTCCGTCTGTCCTGGCGATTCCGAGTACTCCGAGCCATTTCCCACGGTATTAACCGCGTGCGGGACGCTTACCGTTCAAATCGCTTGGGAGAAAATCTGTAGCAACGGAGCAACTGTGTCAGCTACAGAACTGCCGCAACACAGGGTCAGCTAAACAGGAAGTTTCCGTGATAGGCGTTTGCTCGCACCAGGGGCTGAAGCTGCAAAATGAGACTATTTCTATGTATCCGGGTGTGAACGAAAAAACCCTTGTGCTTTTCTTATCAAAAGAAAGTAATCTGCCTTTCATTATGTTCTATTTATTAATGCAACCCATTCAGTATTTGTGGCCACCTTTCTCTCTTTGGTAGTTTATTAGTTTTAATAATTTTTAAAAAATAAAATCTGAATTTTAATTTTTAAAAAAATATTTTATTTATTTATTACAGAGAAAGACAGCGAGAGAGGGAACAGAGGCATGGGGGGAGTTGAGAGAGGGAGAAGCAGACTCCCCACTGAGCAGGGAGCCTGATGCGGGGCTCGATCCCAGGATGCCCAGCTCATGACCTGAGCTGAAGGTAGACGCTTAACTACTGAGCCACCCAGGTGCCCCTAGTTTTTATAATTTATCATTAATTTTTTTTAAATTTTTTAAAGATTTTATTTATTTATTTGTTAGAGAGCGAGCGAGCACAGGCAGACAGAGAGGCAGGCAGAGGCAGAGGGAGAAGCAGGCTCCCTGCTGAGCAAGGAGCCCGATGCGGGACTCGATCCCAGGACCCTGGGATCATGACCTGAGCCACCTAGGCGTCCCGACCCTTATTTAAATACAATTCCAAGATATTAAATTCAAACAGGCAAATCTACCATCAAGTGGGAGAAAAAGTATAGAAATATTTAAGAAACCATAGAAAAAGCAAGCATTTCTAATACTGCTTGTTAATGGTGATGAAGTTTATTTTAGGTACCGTCTGTGACCAGGTCTTGACTTCAGGCATTTATTATCTTATTCTCGAATCTTGGTCCCAAAACCTAAGTAATGAAACTACTAAGACATCTTCCTCTAAGTTTCCTGAACAGCTACTGAACCACAGCAGGGGCTCGTTCCCGTACCTTCTCAAGTAGAGGATAAGGGGATTTCTGGCGGAACGCACACTTTGATGAACATATCAGTACTCTGAAACCTGACTTGTTTGGCAAACAAATAGTGTGAAGAGAACCTGAAAATCAGAAAGAAGTTCAAGTTCCTAGGTTAACAAAAGGTAAAGTCGTATTTTATGAATGTGAATTATGTTTTATCTGGTAGATATTTCTAAGTTTGGAGAAAAGCATATTAATGTTCCTGTAAAGGATGGAAATAACTGTCAAAACTTTATCCTTTTATCAAGAATGATTTTTCTTCCTTTCTTTTTCTCCAAGATTTGGAGAAATCTGCGTGGATTTCTGCGTGGCATGGATCTTACCAGCTCTCCTGGAAGAGTTCAGGGAATTGTCCATGACACGTCTTCATTTGTGAGGAGCTTCTGATTCAATCTGTCGCAATGACTACACTGAGGATCCCATTAATCAGCATCCTCATTAATCCTCATTAATTAGACATTACTGGTAATTTAAAAGGTAACCAAAGCGGGGCGCCTGGGTGGCTCAGTGGGTTAAAGCCTCTGCCTTCACCTCAGGTCATGATCCCAGGGTCCTGGGATCGAGCCCTGCATCGTATCGGGCTCTCTGCTCAGCAGGGAGCCTGCTTCCTCCTCTCTCTGCCTGCCTCTCTGCCCACTTGTGATCTATCAAATAAATTTTAAAAATCTTAAAAAAAAAAAAAGAAAAAGGTAACCAAAGCCACCACTCTTACCATCTAACAGTGGTTCCTGATTTTTCCATACAATTGGCCAGAAGCCTCAGCTACAAGCAGAAGCTCAGCTAAAGGAAACATCAAGAAGGCTTCAGGGAAGGGCTGCATCTGTCATTTCTGACTAATGACACCATTAGGGGCAGAATTAGGGCCACGGGTCCTCAGTATTAGCCGGAGGCGTTACCTTGGACAGACACCTGTTACGACTGTAAAAACAGTCAGAAGTTGAGTTTCCAGGGCATTTTTAACTGAAAACAAACCAACTTATGAAAGTAGATTGCTTCACTACACACCAGCAAAGTAAGAATTAATCACCAGGACTGAACAAAGTAATTTAAGTGTAATAAACACTGTATCTTTACTGAATGTCTGATAAAGACCTTTTCTTTCTATAACCCTTGAGTTCATAGGCTGTAGTTGTCCAAACTGGGAGTAAACATTCTTTAACTGGCACACTGTTCCCAGTGTCTTAAGTTCAGAGAAATATCCCATGCAGGTTAATACAGATTATAAGCCTACAGAAAAACTTAACCAAATTTTTGTAAAAAACAAAACAAAAACAAAAAAACACAGTAGTTGGCCTAACTAGAAAATTACTCAGAGTATTATATACATATGTATACTATAAAGTGAGTTTTATGTTCCTGTTCAGGGAAACAACCCAGTTTTTTCCTTCCTATGTAGTAAGGAAAGACAAAAAGAAAAGAAAAGAAAACCCAGTTCTTTCCTACTGGGAGTTTCTTTCCCATTTGTTTCTTTATTTTTACACAAAACACTGTACTTCTGAGGCTTCTGGTCACGTGTGGGGGTTTCACCCCACACCAAGCAATTCTCTGTGACACCTGCTGCGTAGGTTACAATTTAACTCTATTCTGACACGGCCGACCGGGAGACAGCATCAGATCCTACGGGTTAAGGGTTCAGTCCCACCAGACTGCCCCCACTGCCCCTCCGGGTGCCATCCCAACGAGTACCAGGTCCTTATGTTACCTACAACCTCTGCCCCGCTTGGCTACAAACCAGGGGTTCCCATGGCCCCCCTCCTGGCATCTGATTGATACGCAAGAGCGGTTCACAGAACTCAAACACTTACATTTACCAGTTTATTAAGGGACCGCAGCAAACAGAGAAGCAGTTTTTTTTTTTTTTAAAGATTTTATTTATTTGTCAGATAGAGAGCACAGGAGCGAGCACAGGCAGAGAGAGTGGCAGGCAGAGGCAGAGGGAGAAGCAGGCTCCCCGCCGAGCAAGGAGCCTGATGTGGGACTCGATCCCAGGACGCTGGGATCATGACCTGAGCCGAAGGCAGCCGCTTAACCAACTGAGCCACTCAGGCGTCCCAGAGAAGCAGTTTTTAACCAGCTACCTGTCCACCCATCCAGCAGCTCACAGGCGGCAGACAGAAATGCCTGGTGGCCTCGCCATGACACAGGCCTATTAACTGATCTTCATGGGTGCGGCCTCAAGGGTGTAGGCTTCTAATTAAACACACTTAAGATTTATACAGAACGTTCCATCCGAAAGCAAGAGAACACACATTCTTCTCAAGCACACATGGAACATTATCCACGACAGATCAAATGTTAGGTCATAACACAAATTGTAGTAAATTTAAGAAGACTGAAATCCTATCAAGCATATTTTCCAGTCACAACCGTATTAAAGTAGAAATCAACCATAGGAATAAAACTGGAAAGTTCACAAATATATGGAGATTAGAAAACATGCTACTGGACAACCAATGGGCCAATGAAGAAATCAAAAGAAAAATTTAAAAACAGTATCTCAAGGCAACGAAAATGGAAATACAATACACCAAAACTCGAGGAATACAGCAAAAGCAGTTTTAAGAGGGAAATTCATAGTGATAACTGCCTACATTAAGAAATAAGAAAGATCTCAAACAAACAATGTAACTTTATACCTCAAGCAACCAGAAAAAGAAACTAGTACTTCGAAGATCAGGCACAAGACAAGGATGCCCATTTCCTCCAGTTTTTTTCAACAGAATACTGGAAGTCCTAACCGAAACACCAGACACGAAAAAAAAAAAAAAAAAAAAAAAAAGGTAAAAGGCATTGAAACTGATAAGGAAGAAGCTAACTGTCCATATGGGCAGATGACCTACTACTACACATAGAAAACCCTAATGATTCCACCAAAAAATTACTGGAAGTAATAAAAGGCTTTAGTAAAGTTGTAGGATAGAAAATCAATATGAAGAAATCAGTTATGTTTCTATGCACTAAATAAGCAGCAGAAACAGAAATTAAGAAAATAATCCCACACACAACTGCACCAAAAAGAATAAAATACCGGGGAATAAATTTAACCAAGGAGGTAAAAGTCCTCCACCCTGAAAACCGTAAGAGACCGAGGAAAGCAACTGAAGATGACACACCAAAGGGAACGGTAACCCGGGCCCATGCACTGAAGAAGTCATGTTAAAATGTCCATATTAGCCGATGCGTTCCACAGATGCAGCGCGGTCCCTGTCAAAACACCAACAACATGGGGCGCCTGGATGGCTGAGTTGCAACTTCTAATCTTGGGGTTGTGAATTCAATCAAGCCCCACACTGGGTGTAGAGACTGCTTAAATAAACAAACAAACAAAAAAACCACAACAACATTTTTCACAGACCTAGAACAAATCATCCCAAGGTTTGTATGGAGCCCTAAGATTCTGAATAGCCAGGCTCAAGCAAGAAGAACAAAGCTGGATGTATCACAGTCCCAGATCTCAAGACCACAAGGCGGTAACAAGACAGTATGGCAGGGCACAGAAACAGACAGAGATCAGGAGAACAGGGAGACAGTCACACCAGGACACTGAAAGAAAACAACATCGTAGGCCAACTATTCCTCATGAACAGAGACGCAAATATTCTCAACAACATATTAGCAAAATACTATCAAGATACATGCAAAGGTACACGCCAAAGTCAAGTGGGGATTTATTCCCCGGATAAATATGCAGCAACCACTGCACAAACACGCCGTGTGACACAGCACAGCGCCCGCAACGCAGGACAGGACTCATATTATCCCGTGCACAGATGCAGAAGTACCTGACAGAGCTCAACACCCACTCCCGGTAAAGACTCCCGGTAAAGACTCCCGGCAGGGCGGGCGTGGAGGCTGGCGTGGAGGCGGGTGTGCAGGCGGGCACGCCGACGTCATAGAAGCGCGCAGCTGACGTCACACTCCGTGCTGTGAGAGCTTTTCCTCCAAGATCAGGAACAAGACAAGGATGCCCACTCTCACTACTCGATTCAACACGGAACCGAAAGCCCTCATCAGAGCAATCAGGCAGGACATAAGAAGCACCCAGCAAAAAATACAAAAAATATATAAAAAAATATAAAAATCAGTTGCATTTGTATGCACTGCTAATGACCTATTAGAAGGAGAAATTAAGAAAACCATCTCATCTGCAATAGCAGCAGAGAGTAAAATATCTAGGAACAAATTTAACCAACAAGGTGAAAGACCTGTACACTAAAAACTGTAGGTTATTGATAAAGAGGGGCGCCTGGGTGGCTCAGTGGGTTGGGCCTCTGCCTTCAGATTATCACGGTCTCAGGGTCCTGGGATCGAGCCCCGCATCGGGCTCCCTGCTCAGCGGGGAGCCTGCTCCCCCAGCCCACCTGCCTGTGATCTCTCTCTGTGAAACGGATGAATAAAATCTTAAAAGAAAAAAAGAAGAAAAAGAAACCGAGGAAGGCACAGTTAACAGCTAACTGGAAGACAGCCACATTGAGGGGCTGGAGGAACACGGCAAAGGCGTCCGTGCCACCCAAAGCAGACTACAGACTCGGTGCAACGCCCGTCAAAATTCCACCGGCATTTCCACAGAAACAGAACGAACAAAGCCCCAAATTTGTGTAGAATTACAGAAGACCAAAGCAACAGAGAGAGATCAAAAAAGCCGGAGGACCCACACTTCCCGATGTCAAGCTACACTACAGCGCTGCCGCAATCAAACCAGGACGGGGTGGGCACGACAGCACAGGAGACTCGCGCAGAAGTACACAAGCACGAGGGTCAATTCATCTAGGACCAGGGGCCGAGAGCGGACGAGGGAGAGCCGGCGGGCCCTCCGGTACGCGGCGAGGACAGCGACAGCCACAAGCGCGAGATCAGCCCGAAGTCGGTTACACGCCACGCGGAACATCCGCTCCAAAGGGATCGGAGACTTGACAGGTAAGACCCGAAGCTCCGGAAAGCAAAAAGGCGCAGGCTCAGTTCCTCGACGCCAGTGCTGGTGAGGATTTGCCGCATCTGACACCAGAACCAAGGTGACAAAAGCAGAAATAAGGAAGTGGGACTACCTTCAACTAAAAAGCTTTTTTTCTACAGCAAAGGAAACCAGCAACACAATGAGAAGGGACCGGCAGAATGAGAGGAAGTTACCGGGCGTCGCAGGAGGCTAATATCCAAAATAGACAAAGCGCACGGAAGCCAGCATCAAGCCAACGATTTGACGGAAACTGGGCACCGGGCGGAGGGGGTCAACGACGCCACACAAACGGCCACCCACTATGCGAAAATGGGGGCTCAACAGCCAGAACCATGACGGAAACGCAGGTCAAAATGAGGGACCGGCCCACGCTTGCTAGACAGGCTATGCCAGAAAACAAGAAGTAAGTGTTGGGAGGATGAGGAGAGGAGCAGCCGCTTGCGCTCTGCTGGGGGCGCAACCTGGCACGTGCCCGCCGAAGCGCGGCCTGGGGGTTCCTCAGAGTCCTGCACGGGTCCCAGCAGTCCCGCCCCCGGTGCTACCTAGAGACCACCAGCACCAGCAGGGGAAGCCGGCCGCGCCCGCGCCCACTGGAGCGCTCCCCGCGGCGGCGGACACGCGCCCCGACGGAGTGTGTGCCGGCAGCTGAGGGGATGAAGGGGCCGCGTGCGTGTACGCGCGCGCACACACACACACGCGCGCGCGCACACACACACACACGCGCGCACACACACGCGCACACACACACGCGCGCGCGCGCAGGCTATTGAGCCATAAACCGAAGGACGTCCCGGGCCGCCGGAGTGGCGCAGCCGGTTGAGCGACCGGCCGGCTCCGGTTTCCGCGCGGGCATGATCTCAGGGTCACGGAGTCGGCTTGGGACTCTCTGTCCCTCTCTCCCTCTGCTCCTCTCCCTTACCTTCTCTCATAAAATAGATCTTTATTCCAAATAAATAAGTCTTAAAACAAAAAACAAGGACCCCCTCCCTCCCCGTCCCTGCGGTCGCACAAGCCAAGCTGTCGCGGCAGGGCTGGCGGCACAGACGGTTGCGCGCCACGGAAGGAGACAGCGAGGCCCAAACGCCATGCGACGAGCGCGTATGCGGCACCTCCGAGAAGGGCAACAACACCGCAAGCTCACAGACAAGAGGCGAGAGGTCGCCGGGGAGCTGCGGGCGGGGTGAGACGCGGGACGGTGGTCGGCGGGAACAGGCTCCAGTTCCGGGACCGGCCGTTCCCGGGGCGCGGCCGCGGCTTCCCTGCGCCGTCACTGCCCAGGCCCCGCGAGCTGAGTCATGACGCCACAGCCCCGGAAGCAGCGCTTCCCGCGCCGAGTGCTTCAGGCCAGAGGAGGAACGTCCGGTCTAGAAATGGGGCACAGATGCTAAAACGATGCGTGAAGGTGTGAAGGTCTGAAAACACACCTTTAAGGCATCTCTGCAAACGCGACTTATTATTCCATATGAAAAGGCAAGTAAATGACCGGCGGCGCAGCACGGTGGCCAAAGCGAGCACCAGCAATGGCTCGGCGACACCCGACGCTCCCCGATGCACTGAGAAGGAAACGTCGGTGTTCGTGGGGCTCCTGCCCCGACTGCACAAACCTAACCGATTCATAACGAGACATCAGAAGAACTCAAACTTAAGGACCTTTTATGAAACAACTCTTCTGTCCCCTTCAAAGGCGTCAGTCTGATGAAGGACAAAGACAGGCCGAAGCACCCAAGCCCGCCCGCCACGAGGCGTCCCCGGGGCCGCGCGCTGCTTCCCGAACCGCTCAGCGAGCGGTGACAAAGGACGGCGCGGGGCGAGCGCGGGCTCGGGGCCGCACACTGGGTAAACGGGCGGGAGCGACGTTCAAGATCCTGAATTTGGAACTGGTTGTCCTCTTTATACAACAAGCTGTCTTTCGGTCTTCGGAAATACGGAAGGAAACACCGACGCGTGACGGGCCGGAATGTCTGTAACTTCCTACCACGGAGGAACCGAGCGTGGGGCGCGCGAGAAGCAGAGGAAGTGGCGGTGTGTCAGCAGCGGGTGCGTCTGGACCAGAGCTCTACGGTGTTTCTGTGCGGCCCTGTGATCATCTATTAAGGTGACACACGCTATCCATAAAAATAGAGAATAAGTACATGATGTAGGGAAAATACTAAATTTTGTACAATGATCTAATTTACTCAGGTAACAGAATTTATTGAGGTAAGTGTTTAAATAAACTTTTTTTTTTTTAAAGATTTTATTTATTGGGGCCCCTGGGTGGCTCAGTGAGTTAAAGCCTCTGCCTCCGGCTCAGGTCATGATCTCAGGGTCCGGGATCAAGCCCCGCATCGGGCTCTCTGCTCGGCAGGGAGCCTGCTTCCTCCTCTCTCTCTGTCTAATAAATAAATAAAATCTTAAAAAAAGGAAAAAAAGATTTTATTTATTTGACAGAGAGAGGCAGCGAGAGAGAAAACACAAGCAGGGGGAGCGGGGGAGGGAGGAGCAGGCTCCCCGCGGAGCAGAGCAGCAATGTGGGGCTGGTTCCCAGGACCTGAGCCAAAGGCAGACACCTAACAATGGAGCCACCCAGGCGCCCCTGAAATAAACTTTTTTAACACCAAATAACTACAGGAAAGATAGGACCAAAACCATGGTGAAAGGTAAAGAAAAACTACTGGAGTTAAATCGAAACACCGTTCTAGTGGAAACCGTAACAGAACACATTGGAAAGACTGTTGTGCTTTGAACCTCTAAGAGTTAGGACTATGACAAATGCATTTAAGTATAATTGATTTAAATGGCAATTTACACAAGAGCTCTCAGTAAGCGTAAGGGGCACACAGATCGGAACAACAGTTGACCACAGAAACTTTTTTTTTTTTTTTTTACACACACCCACAATACAAACTTTCAAGACAGAATTTTGCATTTACTACATTTTGGAATGTATTTCTTTGGTGAATAGGAAAAGCATAAACTGAAATAATTTACTTATACATTTGTTGCCAAGTAAAAGGGCAGATACTACTCTAAGACTCAAAAAATTTTCTAAGACTTTAAGTCCTATGTATTGTATTTGAGGAATTCAGGCACTTAGCTCTATTCCTTTTCTTAAAAAAAAAATATATATATATATATATATATATATATTTAAAGATTTTATTTATTTATTTGACAGACAAAGATCACAGAGAGAGAGGAGGAAGCAGGCTTCCCGCTGAGCAGAGAGCCCAATGCGGGACTCGATCCCAGGACCCTGAGATCAAGACCTGAGCTGAAGGCAGAGGCTTAACCCACTGAGCCACCCAGGCGCCCCAGGTTGTATAACATTTGTAAGACAAAGTGAACTCAAGGCCTAAAGAAGTTTATGGAAGCAAACATGCCCAGGTTACCTCTCAGAACGCAATTAAAGTCATAGCTCATAAGGTGCTTATACTAAGCTTTACTAGTGGAAAAAGAAAAGTAAAATTAATTTCAACTAGAGAATTAAGGACACTTTTACCTAATGAGAAAACATTTCAGATTTTGAATAAGATCTGAAAGAATGAGTGGGATTTGTCAAGTAAATGGAAAGGAGGAAAGTCGTTTTTACCATGTAGGGCAAACACCTAGGCGAAGAGCTGAGAGAAAAGGACAGAGAAGTTGGGGAAAATTATCGGATGCTGAGGGTCAGAGGAATGAATAGATTAAGGAGTTTAACAAGGAGCGCCTGGGTGCTTCAGTGGGTGAAGCATCTGACTCTTGGTTTCAGCTCAGGTCGGGATCCCAGGGTCACGGGCTGGAGCCCCACATCCCGCTCAGTGCTCAGCGGGGGGGTCTGCTGGAGCCTCGTTCCCTCGCCCTCCCCTTCGCCTCCTCCCTGCTCTGCCACGCTTGTTCGCGCTCGCACTCTCTCTCAGATACACAGAAAATCCTTAAGGAGTGTAACTGGAGGTGAGACAAGAAAAACAGGTCACACTAGACCACAGAGGGTCTCCTGGATGTGATGCAGGAAGTAAGTGTATCTGAGAAGAAATCTCGGTGGAGGACGGACAGCCCGACCCGGCGGATCACTGTCTGCAGGAGGACGTGCGAGTCTTGGCGCAGTTCACTTCATCTGAGGCCACGCTTAGTGACAATGGACAAAGACGTCGTAAAAACGTATCGCTTACCTCCTGTCTATCAACCGAGTAACCGTCTACCCGGCTATGACACAGGTGTCTTCATCACTGCTTAGCTGAGGACACTGAGGGTCTCAGGTCAGTGACACGCCCGAATGCCACGCCCAGTCAGTGACAGCACTGGGACGGGAGACGAGTTCTAGTGCCACAGATCACGTACATCCCTTCCTGGATGTAAGAATCGTGTGACTCTAGCCGCTTTCTCCCCAGACAATCTGCTCTGTACACCTCATGCAGTTAAACTTTTGAGGATACTAATTTCGCATACAACGTTGCTGACGATGTGAGCGTTTCTCCCAACACACTCAACAGCAAATACTACTTTCTCAGCTGATTTTATTTTGCTTAGATTAATGGGAATTTGCATGATTTTACAGCACAACTATCGATAGGGAGATGGTAAACTACGACCCCAGCAAGAATATTTCTGCATGAAATATGTCACGCAGAGCGGCAGCGCGGCGTTCGTACCCTCTGTGGTGCCCTCGGTCCCTAACCCTCCTGTCGAAACCATTTCGCCTCACAACCTAAAAGCACCGAGGAACACCCTACTTTTGTAGACAAAGTAAAAAGATCACGTTCTCAGGTTACTACATAAACTTGACCAGCCCTAATGCTTTATCTCATAAAGTGTATAATGTCAGAATACAGCTGTTTACCGGGAAGCGGCACTCCATTTAAGTAGGAATTAATCGCATGTCCCAGACAACCCAACTGTACGTTACGGTCAAACGTACGGAAGAACGTTACTTAAGCACAGCGGACTGGACCGAGTACGGCAACGCGCGTGACGTGCTTAGCCCAGTAACTGACACACAGTGCGCATCCGTGAATGCTCACTTCCTGCTTCGGGTCAGCCGGCCTCACCGCATTCAACGGACCCGAACAAACTGAACAGACCAGGGCACTAGATGGGCACACCAACATCCAACAATCAGCGTGAGAGGGGAGCACACATGAGAAAGTGCTCCACATCACTCGGCATCAGGGACATACAAATCAGAACCACAACGAGATCCCACCTCACACCGGTCAGAATGGCTAAAATGAACAAGTCAGGAAATGACAGATGCTGGCGAGGATGCGGACAAAGGGGAGCCTCCTGCACTGTGGTGGGAAGGCAAGCTGCTGCGGCCACTCTGGAAAACAGCACGGAGGTTCCTCAAAAAGTTGAAAATAGAGCTGCCCTACGACCCAGCAATGGCACTCCTGGGTATTTACCCTAAAGATACAAACGCAGTGATCCGAAGGGGCACGTGCACCCGAATGTTCACAGCAGCAATGTCCACAATAGCCAAACTGTGGAAAGAACCTGGATGTCCATCAGCAGATGGATGGATAAAGAAGAAGTGGTATATATATACCATGGAATACTATGCAGCCATCAAAAGAAATAAAATCTTGCCATCTGCGACGACGTGGATGGAACTAGAGGGTATTATGCTTAGCGAAATAAGTCAGTCGGAGAAAGACAACTATCATATGATCTCCCTGATATGAGGAAGTGGAGATGCAAGGGGGTGGGGGTTAAGGGGGTAGGAAAAGAATAAATGAAACAAGATGGGATCGGGAGGGAGACAAACCAAAAGGGACTCTTAATGTCATAAAACAAACTGGGGGGGGCGGTGTCGGGAGAGGGTGGTGGGGTTACATTATAGGTTTATAAAATGAAATAAAATAAAATAAAATAAAATAAAAAGCTACAGTGTTCAACATGATGTGCTACTGGGATAACCACAGACGTGTGACCAGTAAGCACAAATGACAGATGATAAACTGAGAAAACATATTTGCAATTTATATCACAAAGGGCAAATCTCCTTCATGTACAAGGGCCTTTTAAAAATCTAGGGGGGAGGGACGCCTGGGTGGCTCAGTTGGTTGGGCGGCTGCCTTCAGCTCAGGTCATGATCCCGGCGTCCTGGGATCGAGTCCCACATCAGGCTCCTTGCTCGGCAGGGAGCCTGCTCCTCCCTCTGCCTCTGCCTGCCTCTCTGTCTGCCTGTGCTCTCTCTCTCTCTCTCTCTAACTAATAAATAAGTAAAATCTTAAAAAAAAAAATTAAAAAAAAAAAATAAAAATCTAGGGGGAAAAAGAAAAGACTAGTAAGCTGAGACAAAAATGGGGAAAAAATCATTGACAATTCACAGAAAATGATAATTAAAAGACTTGTACATATACCAAAAGATACTCGACAATTTCATGTATGAGAAAAATGCAAATTAGAACCCATTGGAGATAACATTTCACACCTGTCACATTGGTAAAAATGTACAAGTTTGACAACATAATTAGGGCTGTGGTCCAGGAAGACTGCAAAAGGGTACAACTGTAACAGAAGCATAATTAGGCAATATTTTCACAATTATATACACACTCACTATTGAATTCCGTGATTCTACTTCTCTGAACTCACCCTCAGGCTAGATCTCCAAAATATCGAACAGTACAGGGACACGGTTATTCACTGCGTCAATTATTTCTCTCTCTCTCTTTTTAAAGATTTTATTTACTTATTTGATACAAGTAGGCAGAGAGAGGGGGAAGCAGGCCCCTGCTGAGCAGAGAGCCCAATGCAGGGCTTGATCCCAGGACCCAGAGATCATGACCCGAGCCGAAGGCAGAGGCTTAACCCACTGAGCCCCCCAGGTGCCCCTCTCTCTTTTTAAAAATTTTATTTGAGAGAGAGAGAGAGAGGAATAGCAAGAGAGAGCATAAGTAGGGGTGGGGGAGTAGGAGATGGGGGGTTGGAAGGTAGGGGCAGAGGGACAGGGAGAAGCAGACTCCGCAAGGAGTCCAATCCGGGACTCAATCCCGGGACTTGGGGTCATGACCTGAGCTGAAGGCAGATGCTCAATCAAGCCACCCAGGCATCGCTGGCATTATCTATAGTAGGAACCATTAGGAACAACTGAAATGCCCTTTTCCTGGCAGGCTGATTGGATAAACTGTGCTACAGCTACATACTTAGTTATTATGAAGCTATAAAACCGTAGTCTGGGTGTATAAAAATGTCTACAACATGGGCACCTGGGTGGCTCAGTGGGTTAAGCCTCTGTCTTCAGCTCAGGTTATGACCCCAGGGTCCTGGGATCGAGCCCCACACCGGGCTCTCTGCTCAGCGGGGAGCCTGCTTCCCCTTCTCTCTCTGCCTGCCTCTCTGCCTACTTGTGCTCTCCCACTCTCTGTCAAATAAATAAATAAGTAAAATCTTAAAAAAAAAATGTTTACAACAGCATTAATCATCATCATGGCAGCAAAAAAGTATAAAAAACTCCTGGGGGCATCTGGGGGGTTCAGTGGGTTGAGCATCTGGCTTCGGTCCAGGTCATGGGCCCACGGTCCTGGGAGCAAGCACAGAGTCCCTACTTATGTACACTTTCTGTCAAATAAATAAAATCTTAAAAAAAAAAAAAGTACAAATAACCCAAATGTTCTCCAATTGACAAATGGCTAAATGAAATGGGGTTATGTGGTATATCCAACGGAATATTATTTGGGAAGAAAAAAAGGAAATGATACAGGTTAAGCATATATCAACCTTGGTAAAAATATGCTAAGTGAAATAAATCAGTCACAAAGGACCCCGTACTCTATGATTCCATATATGAAATGTCCAAAAAGTCACATTTACAGAGACAGAAATTAGATGAAAGTAGATGAGGAAATTAGGGGACACCACTAAAGTATGTAGAGTTTCTTTTTAGGATAATGAAAATGTTGTAAAATTGACTGTGGTGAGGAGTGTACAACTCTGTGAACTTACCAAAAGTCACTGAAATGTATAATTTAAATGGGTTAACTATATGGTACATGAATTATGTCTCAACAAAAGCTTAGGTTTTCCCTGTGCTCAGAGACCTGATGAAGCAGAATCTCTTTCTCTCTGCTGCTGCCCTTAAAGAAGAAAGCCACCGTCAAGCTCTGCAACTACAAGAAAATTAATGAGTTTGGAGGAGAACGTTGAGCGCTGGATGAGATCGCAGACTCAGCTGACATCTTGATTCGAGTCTCGTGAGACACAGAGCTGAAGTGCCCAGACTCCTGAAATTCTGGGGAAATTATTTCTGAGATAATAAGTCTGTGATGTTTTAAATGGCTAAGACTGTGGTAATTTTGTTACACAGTAACAGAATATTAATACACATGGGTGTGTGCATATTTATATTTTATAGAAGGTTTCCAAATTTCCTTCCTTTTTAAGGTAAATAACATTCCAGAATATAATTTTTTCAGTATTAATTTTTTTTTAAAGATTTTACTTATTTGAGAGAGAGAGTGAGCAAGAAAGCACAAGCAGGGGGAGAGGGAGAGGGAGAAGACTCTCCTGCTGAGCAGGGAGCCGGCAGCGGGGTTTGATCCCCGGAATCTGAGATCATAACCTGAGCCAAAGGCAGACGTTTCACTGATGAAGCCATCCAGGCGCCCCCAGAATATAATTTTTTGAAGCATCTTAGATCTTGTTATTTATTAAAGTGTATTAAATCTTGTTATCTGTTAAGCCTGTCAGGCCTATATTTAGAGATTTTTTTTTTAAATTTACTTATTTGTCAGAGAGAGAGCAGAAGCACAGAGAGCTGCAGGCAGAATGGACAGAGCAGGCCGAGGGAGAAGCAGGCTCCCTGCGGAGCAAGGAGCCCGATGTGGGACTCGATCCCTGGACTCCGGGATCAGGGCCTGAGCCAAAGGCCGATGCTTAACCAACTGAGCCACCCAGGCACCCCTGTCAGGGCCACATCAAGGAACAGTCAAGTCAGAAATAACAGCTGCTAACGAAGTCCTTTACTACCACTAGAGGGGGACACAGCGACACAGCCGCGGCCCACTTGCGGCCAGCCGCAAACTCTTCTGAGGGAGGAGGAAGCAGGCTCCCCGCCGAGCAGAGAGCCCGATGTGGGGCTCGATCCCAGGACGCTGGGATCATGACCTGAGCCGAAGGCAGAGGCTTTAACCCACTGAGCCACCCAGGCGCCCCCAGAAGAGGAAATTTATAGGTAAAACACACACGCGTTCAAAGACAGATCTCAAATCGGCGACTGCAGAATCCACAGACAGTGGCGTAGCTCCTGGGGAAAAGTCTGGTGGTTCCTTAAAACGCTGAACATACAAGGACGCGGCAGTTCCACTCCTAAGTATGTGCACAAGGGGCTGAAAGCAGGGACCTGCACGAAGGCGCCCACGCCGGTGTTCAGGGCAGCACGATTCACGGGAGACGAAGGGCAGACACCGCCCAGGTGCTCAGCAGCCGGCGAGAACGTGAGGTGCGGCACGTGAGCACAACGGAA
This sequence comes from Taxidea taxus jeffersonii, assembly GCA_003697995.1. Classification (NCBI taxonomy): domain Eukaryota; kingdom Metazoa; phylum Chordata; class Mammalia; order Carnivora; family Mustelidae; genus Taxidea; species Taxidea taxus. The sequence continues at coordinate 122,811 of ML101923.1, read as the reverse complement.
GGCCACGCGGCCACACACGCGGCCACAGCACGCACGAACACTGAAGACACTACTCAAGAATCCGGACAGAAAAAGCACAAACACTGGATGGTTCCACTGACCTGGGGCAGCTACAACAGGCAAACCGACAGAAACTGAAAGCACATTAGCCACTAGAGGCTGGGGGTGGGGAGTTACTGCTTAACGGTTAGTTTCTTTTTCTTTCTTTCTTTTTTTTTTTTAAGATTTTATTTATTTATTTGTTAGGCGTCCCGGTTAGTTTCTTTTTCAAAAAGCTTTTATTTATTTACTTGACACAGAGAGACAGCGAGAGAGGGAACAGAAGCAGGGGGAGTGGGAGAGGGAGAAGCAGCCTCCCCACTGAGCAGGGAGCCCGATGTGGGGCTCGATCCCAGGACCCTGGGATCATGACCTGAGCTGAAGGTTGACCCATAACCAACTGAGCCACCCTGGCGCGCCCCTGGTTAGAGTTTCTGTTTAGGGGAATGAAAAATGTGGGAGGGCACCTGGGTGGCTCAGTTGGTCAAGCATCTGCCTTTGGCTCAGGTCATGTTCCCAGGGTCCTGGGACTGAACCTCATATCAGGCGCCCTGTTTCTCCCTCTCCCCGCTTCTGTTTTCTCTCTTACAAACAAAATCTTTATTTATTTTTAAATCACTTAAAAAAAAAGATTTTATTTATTTATTTTACAGAGAGAGAGAGAGAGAGAGCGAGCGAGCGAGCACAAGCACAGCAGGGGCAGCAGCAGGCAGAGAGAGAGGAGAAGCAGGCTCACCCTGAGCAGGGAGCCTGATGTGGGGCGCTCGATCCCAGGACCCCGGGATCATGACTTGATCCAAAGGGAAATGCTTAATGACTGAGCCACCCAGGTGCCCTAGAAATAAAATCTTTAAAGGAAAAAACAAAGAAAAGAAAAATGTTGGAAATACGGTGATAACGACTGCACAACATGGTGAATGCCATGAATGACAATGAATTGTACACTTTAAAAAAGGCGAAAATGGCAAATCCTGATATTTTACCACAAGAAATTTCAATAATAAAATGTAAATATAATATTTTGTGAGTTAATATGTGAGTTGAAAAGCAACAACAATTCTCACTCTCTGAGATAAGGACCAGAAAACTAGTTTATTTCTTTGAAACTGATGGTCCATTTACATTTAGAGCCTTGCCAGTTCGATATTCCAGAGCCTCCAGAGGGAGAGCAGCCTCGCCAGCACCGTGACTGTAGCCTGGAGAGACTCGATCTAAACTCCTCGCCCCAGGAACTGTAAGCTCATAGATCTGTGTTGCTTCAAGCAACTTGAGTACCGTGCCACAGCGGGCCCAGGACACTAACCAGCAACCTAAGCTCTGCTGATGACCTGCTGACTGCATTACTAGACACTCTTTGTACCTAAATAAAGCAACATTGATAATGGAGGTTTTCCCCTCCATTGGAAACCTTGGTACACTCCAAGGTGTATGGTCTATAATACTTGTTTCTGGTATTTTTCTTTTTTTAAAGATTTTATTTATTTATTTGACAGAGATCACAAGCAGGCAGAGGCAGGCAGAGAGAGAGGAGGAAGCAGGCTCCCCGCTGAGCAGAGAGCCCGATGCGGGACTTGATCCCAGGACCTTGGGATCATGACCTGAGCCGAAGGTAGAGGCTTTAACCCACTGAGCCACCCAGGCACCCGTTTTTTTTTTTTTTTTTTTTTTACCGATGACATCATTATCCAACCAGGAATACAAAATAAAACACTGGGATCATCACTGACTCTTGCCCTGTCCTTGAATTCATACCATCTGTCCAATCTTTAATCCCATGTTCTTAAGAGCCCACCCTTTCCAACACCCTGCATTGTCATCGCCATATTTCAGGGTGTGACTCCTGTCCTGGAAAACCACAAAGGTGTCCTGCTCCCTAACCAGCTTTTCAACTTCTAGTACCTCCCCATGAGTCACACCTCCCACACTGCTTTTATCTTGATCCAAGTTTGACTGAGTCTTACTCTTCCCTCTCATAACTTTTTTTTAAATTTTAAAATTTTAATTCCAGCACAGCTCACATACAGTGTGACCGCAGTTTCAGGCGTAGAACACAGCGAGTCAACCCTTCATCGCACCCCCTAGTGCTCCTCGGGGCAGCTGCACGCCTCCCTCTCCCACCGTCTCCCCTGCCACCCAGCCCACCTCCCTTCTGGTGACTGGCCCTGGGCCCTGTGTTCTCTAGAGTGGAGAGTCCGCTTCTTGGCTTGTCTCATTCCTTCTCCTTTATTTGTTTTGTTTCATTTCGTAAGTTCTCCATACAAGCGAAATCATATCCCCTCATGACTTTTTAAAACCTATGATGATTTGAATACGAAAGAGTAACTTTACAATTTCTTTGTACCATTCTGTGGCCCAAAAAACAAAGTGACAGAGCATGGAGCATCTGGGGGCAGGGACTGCGCTGTGCGACATTACATTGGTGGACACGTGTCATTATGCGTTTATGGAAACACATAAAACGTGCGACACCACAAGGGAACTCTAATGTCAGCCATGGACTCTGGGGGACAACGATGTGTCCAGGTGTAGGTTCTCGGATCAGAACAGATCTAACACGGTGGTGCAGGACCTTGAAAGGAGGAGAGGCTGTGCAGGCAGACTCTCTGCACTTTGTATCAATTTTGCCGTTAACCTAAAACTGCTCTAAATAATTGTTTATTAGTTAAAAAACAAAGAAAAAAACCCAAATTGCTACAAACCACCACCACAAGTCCACAAAAACAGGCCGGGTCACAGTCTGGAAGACTGCACACGTGTATCAGTCTGATCGATTTCTTCACTGTACTCCAAAATACACCCACTGCTGTCCTCATCTCGGAGACGTGAGTAGCTTGTGCTTACACAAACAAAGCGATTCTTTCAGTCCATTCTGAGTGTAAGACTTCTATCTGACCAGAGACATTTAAGTAACTCATTATCGTTATTTTTAAATTTGGGGGGCGGGGACAGAGGGAGAGGGAGACTCTTTTTTTTTTTTTTATAAAGATTTTATTTATTAGACAGAGATCACAAGTAGGCAGAGAGGCAAGCAGAGAGAGAGAGAGGGAAGCAGGCTCCCTGCCGAGCAGAGAGCCCGATGCGGGGCTCGATCCCAGGACCCCGAGATCACGACCCAAGCCGAAGGCAGCGGCTTAACCCACTGAGCCACCCAGGCGCTCGAGAGGGAGACTCTTAAGCAGACTCCACACCCAGCTCAGAGCCCAATGCAGGGCTTGATCTCTCAACCCTGACATCACAACCTGAGCCAAAATCAAGAGTCGGACGCTAATCCACTGAGCCACCCGGGCGTCCCCTGATGAGAGACATTTTAAAACACCGATATGGCTGAAGATACTGATCTTCTGACTCACAGTCTGACTTTATTATTCATTTTTTTAGGGGTTTAATCCAGAAAAAGTACATTAGTACAAACAAAACAAAATCTGAACTTAAATTTTTTTAGCAGAAAACGGAGAAATAGACTTCTCTATTCAGCAAAAACATTGCTTAAAATTATAACTGAAATAGCTCTTTCCAAAATATATTTCTATTTTCTCATTTATAGTGACAGAATGCTATTTTTTTTTTTTTAGGCACCATCATCTGAAATATTAACCATTACTTCCCAGCCTGACATGTGGCTGAAGTGCGATTCCACGATTACGTTCCAGCCAGACTCTATAAATGAGGTTTTGCAAGCGTCCTTCCTTAGTCAGTCTGGGCTGCTGTAACACATTTCTGGGTGGCTGAGACAACACATTTTATTGCTCACCCTCCTGCAGGCTGGAAGTCCAAGATCAGGGTTGAGCTCCAGTGAGACCCTCTTCCTGGCCTGTGATGCCACTCTCGCTGCTCCTCACCCAGTGGAGAGAGCACATCTCTCTGGGCTTCTTCTAAGGCCACTCACCCTGCTCACAAGGGCCACCGTCTCATGACCTAATTACCTCCCCAAAGTCCCACCTCCAAATACCATCACGTCAGGGATTAGGGATTTGAATTATGAACTTGGGGGTGGTGGATGGGAAGGCACAGTCACTCCGTACTGCTTTACCAAGAAGGTGTGTGCTTTTTTTTTTTTTTAAAGATTTTACTTATATATTTCACAGAGATCACAAGTAGGCAGACAGGCAGAGAAAGAGGAGGAAGCAGGCTCCCCACTGAGCAGAGAGCCCGATGTGGGGCTCGATCCCAGAACCCTGGGATCATGACCTGAGCCGAAGGCAGAGGTCTTAACCCACTGAGCCACCCAGGTGCCCCAGGTGTGCGCTTTTTATACTCCCTTTCTTCTTTTCGGCTTTTTAGTGAAGACCTTCTCGCTGAACTCTAGGAGCTACGCCGGAACAACAGGTGACCACAGAAATGGAAGCTAAATGCTGAGATGGAAGAACAGAAAGGGCTCTGGGTTCCTGAGGATATTGCGAAGTTCCTGCATTAACCCTTTAACAGTTTTTACGTTAAAGGAAAATGAATGTCTATCTTCTTAAAGTCTTGAATATTTGAGAGAATTTATTATTATTGGGAGCTGAAACTAAGAAGCTTAAAGAATAAACATTTTCATGATCCAAAAGGCACAGGATAGAGTACAAAGAGCTTATGTGGCATCTAATTCAGTGGCAAATTAATAGAAAAATAATATTATTATTATTATTTTAAGATTTTATTTATTTAGGGGCCCCTGGGTGGCTCAGTTGTTAATAAGCGTCTGCCTTCAACTCAGGTCATGATCTTGGGGTCCTGGGATTGAGCCCCCGTGCCAGGGTGTCTGCTCAACAGGAAGCCTGCTTCTCCCTTTCCCACTTCCCCTGCTTGTGTTCTGTCTCTCTCTGTGTCTCTGTCAAATATATACATAAAATCTTAAAAAAAGAGATCTTATGTATTTATTTGTCAGAGAGATGAGAATGCACAACTAGGGGGAGCAGCACAAGCAGGCTCTCTGCTAAACAGGGATCCTGATGTGGGGCTCGATCCTAGGACCCTGGGATCATGACCTGAGTTGAACATGGACGCTTAACTGACTGAGCCACCCAGGTGTCCCAACAGAAAATCTTTTCAGGGCCGCCTGGGTGGCTCAGGTGGTTAAGCCTCTGCCTTCAGCTCAGGTCATGATCTCAGAGTCCTGAGATGGAGCCCGGAATTGGGATCCCTGCTCAGCAGGGAGCCTGCTTCTTCCTCTCCTTTTCCCTTTGCTTGTGCGCATTCTCTTTGCAAAATAAATATTTTAAAAAATACTTTAAAAAATCTTTTCAATGCAGAATAAGGTGCTGTGGTTTACACAGAGGTCACTTTAACCACAAGTACGATGCGCAGCTCTAACTTCTAATCTTTCCTCTTTCAATTTCACTCTTTCTTGCCAAAATTCAGACCCTTTCAACCTTCTGAGGGACACTGTGTGTTTCTGCCATTCATTTCCCGCTCTGCTGCTAGAGTTCATCTTATAACATATACTTCCACTTTTCATTTCCTTTAGCTTAACGAGGTAAATGTCTTAGAGTCCCTGAGGTCCATGGTTTTGTGGTCCCTAATATGCAATGCTAGTTTTCCACAACACCACTTTTCAGAAGCACCGAAAAATCCTTGCATCCCAGTATGTGCCGGAGACAAGCTATCCTGGAAAAACTGGAACGCCCTCCTCTGCCCTGCAAACTAGTACGGAACTTCCAGAACCTAGTCAGCTGTGTTCTGCGAGATGCCTGTTACTCCGTGACAGCTGTCCTCACCAGAGCGCTTCTTCAGCTGTTCTTCCCAAGGGGAGAGGACGTTCTCACAAGGAGTATTTCTCCTCATGCGACTAAGTGTTTGGAAACTCAGAAAGCATTCAATCAGTGAGGAATGAATGTAGAAAATCATCAAGATCACTAGAGATGCACACATAGTGCCATTTTTCTTATTTTTAATTAAGAAAAAGGCACCACTAGAATCCAAATTACAGATAATATAATCTAGAAAGGCAGAGAAAAGATAAGATGAGGGAAGATTCTGAAACTAGTATTATACTACATGTTAACTAACTAGAATTTAAGTTAAAAAGTTGAAACAGGGGCGCCTGGGTGACTCCGTGGGGTAAGCCTCTGCCTTCGGCTCAGGTCATGATCTCAGGGTCCTGGGATCGAGCCCCGCATCAGGCTCTCTGCTTGGCGGGGAGCCTGCTTCTCCCTCTCTGCCTGCCTCTCTGCCTCCTTGTGATCTCTGTCTGTCCAATAAATACTTTAAATAAATCTTTAATTAAAAAAAAATCAAAACACACAAAAACCAAGCACCCCAGAAAAAGATCTGAGAAAATAACTGGTTCCCAACAACAGAGCAGTACCACGAGGAAAGTGAACACTCAGGTGTCTGTGCAGAGGTCACGCTTATGTACATCACGTGTGCACTGTGTTTTCTGGCCGCCCAAAGTGTGTTTTAGAACATGGAAGAGTAACAGGTCTTTAAAGTTCGTCAGCTGACAGGTCATACTACTTACTCTGCAGTTTTGTAAACGTCAGAATACAGCCCTGCTTTCTGATACTTCTTCTTTGGGGGACGTGGGGCCTTCTTTTCCCTTGGGATGAGAGAAAGCACAGGCTGCAGGGTATTTTCAGGTTCAGGAGGCTTGGCTGGGGTTTCAGGACTGGGAATCTCAACTGCTGCTGTAGTAAAGCTAGAAAGACAAGTTTAAAGGAAATTTTTACTATTGACTCTTTAAAGAACACAATAGCAAGTAAAACACGAGGTGTGAGACTTCCTCATCTGACCGTGATGGAGTAACAGATAGCAGGCGTGTCCTCCTGAGACAACCTATTAGAAATCTAGGGAACTACTATAGGCCTGGAGAAGGTTTCTGAAACACTCAGCAGACACTGGATAATAGCACCGCACTGTGATCCCAGAGAAAACTGAAAAAAGGAAAAAAAACAAAACAAAAAAACAGAGAAAGAAAAAACAATATGGAGGTGCCTGGGTGGCTCAATCAGTTGAGTTCAACTCTTGATCTTGGCTCAGGTCTTGATCTGAGTTGTGGGTCTGGGCCCTGTGTTGGGCTCCAGGCTGGGTGCAGATCTCACTTACGGAAGAAACAAACAAAAAAAAAGGAATAGTCCTACAACTAGTTTGCCTTTACAGGGAAGATGATGGCGGAGGAAGTGAAGCCCCAGCAGAGAACAGCCAAAGTGAAGAACAGAGCAGATGTCAGAGAGGTTGAGGATATCGGGGTCGCTGGGGCAGAGTCCTGGTGTGGAGAACGCCACAGAGGAAAGCAACTCTAGAAATCTGTATGGGCCTCCCACAGTACACTTACGAGGTTGTGCGAATGCGGGGTCAAGTTCGGCAAGGCTGGACAAAGAACGAGCGGCATCCTGTCCATGACCTCAACAACCCGCAGAGCTCACACGCGGTGGCAGGAGACTCCACGAGGCACCGTGGGAGGACACTGCCCAGTACTAGGCCATCCCACACACACCCCGGAGAGTAGTGTCACCCACTTCCACACAGCTCAACTACCCCTAGAATAAAGACCAGTGCCAATGAAGCTTAAAAACAGTCTTCAAAGGGATCTAAGCCGAACCACAAGTAACATAACTGCCTACCAGAACCCCTGTGCATCTGGAAAAGAACAAAAACCCAACACACGATTACAAGACATTTACAATGTAAAGAAATTCACAGTGAAAAAACCCTCAACGTGAATGGCCAAATATTTTCCAAATTTGATAAAAAGTATAAACTCAAAATTCCAAGAAGCTAAACAAACCATAAACAATATAAACTAAAAAACAAAACAACCCCCCCCCAAAACAAACAAAAGCACCAAGGCATATCATAGCAAATTGCTAAAAGCTACTCAAGAAAATTTAAAAAGCGAGAGGACAAAATTCAACCCATACAGGACTACAAAAATAAGAATGAGTGCAGATGTTACTTCTGAAACAATGCGACCCATAAGGCAACGCTAAAACATCTTTAAGTGCTAAAGGAGGAGGGAGAGGGAGGGGAAGGAGGAAAAAGCCTCTTAAAACAGAATTCTAAGTCAATCAAAAACACCTTTAAAAATTAGGCTGATTTCTGTGGCACCTGGGGGGCTCGGTGGGTCGGCCATCTGTGGGCCCAGGTTGGGCTCAGCAGGGAGTCTGCCTCTCCCACTTCCTCTGCCCCTTCCCCAACTTGCGCTCCGCACGCACATGCTCTTTTTCAGGTAAATAAAATCTTAAAAAAAAAAAAAAAAAATTAGGTCAATTCCAGTTCCAGGCAAAGATGGAACAGATACTACCACTCATCCTTCCACTAAGTAAAACAAAAAACACTAGAAGTTGTATATAAAACAGACATAAGCAAACAGATGGGCTAGGGACCCTGCAACCGAAGCAATGACACAGGTGGGGAATTTCCTCTGTAGTCTTTCACTACTGAGTATGAGCCCCAAAATACACTGTTTCCCTATCATCAAGGACAAGGAAACTGTCTGCTCTTATCATATATTCAGCATCAAAGAAAAAAGTTCTAGCCAGTGCAAAAAGGTGAGAAAAAGAAAAAAGTCTTGAAGAATCAGATCTCTAATTTCATTCTTTTTCAAGACTGTTTTGGCTGTTTGGGATTCCGTGAGATTCCTGATGAATTTTAGGATGGGTTTCTCTATTTCATCACTGGGATTTTGCACTAAACCTGTAGATCACTTTGGGTAGTTCTGGTATCTTAACAACATTAGGTCTTCTAGTCCATGAATACATGCTGTCTTTCCATTTATTCACATCTTTCATTCTGCTGAACTATGTTTTGTAGAAATTTCTTTTCTTTTTTTTTTTCTTTAAAGATTTTACTTATTTTAGAGAGATAGAGTGGGAAGACAGGCAAGGGAGGAGCAGGGAAGCCTGACGTGGAACTTGATCTCAGCCCCTGGCATCATGACCTGAGCCAAAGGCCTATGCTGCTTAACTGAGACACCTGAGAGTCCTATTTTGTAGTTTTCAACATACAAGTTTTGCTTTCTAAATTTATTCTTAACTATTTCTTCTTCTCTTTTTTAAAAGATTTAATTAATTTATTTGACAGACAGAGATCACAAGTAGGCAGAGAGGCAGGCAGAGAGAGAGGGAGAAGTAGGCTCCCTGCTGAGCAGAGAGCCTGATGTGGGGCTCGATCCCAGGACCCTGAGATCATGACCCGACCTGAAGGCAGAGGCTCTAACCCACTGAGCCACCCAGGAGCCTCCTTTTTACCTGTTTTTATGTATTTAATCATTTAATTTATTATTATTTATTTTTAACTATTCTCCTTTCCAGGCAAATTCATTTCTACTTCTGTCTTTACCTTTTTTCTTTCTCTTATTTCCTTCTTCTGCAATTAAAAATGTTTTCTGGTTTCCTGCTTATCACTGACATGTAGGAATTCTCCCAGTGCTATGCTTCCCCAGGTGCTGTCCCTAGACCACACACATCAGAATTACCATGACAGCTTACAAGAAATGCAAATGGCAATCCACAGAATTTTAAAAATTCTTATTAATGAAGTCTGGGATGGACCACTTCCTAACCTTGCTGCTATCTATATCCAACACCAGGCACTCACTCACTCTTTTTTTCTTTGTTTAAATTTATTTATTTATTTGACAGAGAGAGAGAACGAGAAAGAGAATGTGTGTGAGTGGGGGTGGGGGGGAGAGAGAGAGAAGCAGACTCCCTGCTGAGCATGCAGCCTGACATGCGGCTGGATCCAGCGATTCTGAGATCATAACCTGAGCCAAAATCAAGAGCCGGACGCTTGAGCAACAACGCCACCCCTGTACCCCTGTACCCTCCGTCTACAGAGTGTGCATCTCATTCGACTCAGGCTCTGACATTCAGGCTGCACTGATGCTTGCCCTCGCTCCCTTTGTCCCAGGGCCCAACTCCTCACTCCATTTGGTCTCAGGGCTACCATGGTCTCCATGCGCCATCTGGATACCTATGACTAATGGCTTTCAGACTGAATATTTCAAGGGGCCCCTGGGTGGCTCAGTTAGGGTGAGCACCCGACTCTTGGTTTTGGTTCAGATCCTGATCTCAGGGTCATGAGACTGAGTCCCGAGTTGGGCTCTACACTTGGCAGGGAATCTGCTTGAGAGTTTCCTCTCCCTTTACCTTTGCCCTTCCCCCCAAGCACACAGTCTCTCTCCCTCTAAAGTGAAATAGAAAAAAATATATATGTGGTTTTATGGGGTGGCCTGAGTGGCTCAGTCAGTTAAGTGCCAGACTCTTGATTTTGGCTCAGGTCATGACCTTAGGGTCATGAGATCAAGCGCCTCGTGGGGCTCTATGCTGGGCATGGAATCTGCTTAAGATTCTCTCTCTCCCTCTGCACCTCTACCATCTACGCCCCTCCACGCGTGTGCATGCTGTCTCTCTAAAAGAAATAAATAAGACAAAATATGGTTTTATGATATATTTATCTACATCAATATTTTGTTCGGTATCTACCATGGTTTTCTTTTTTTTTTTCTTTATAAAAATAGTACCAGCTAGTAAATCATTTTTAGGGGCTTGCTTTTTAAAAAATTTAATATTATGTCTCTAAGGCTTATCCATCAATATTACATATCAGCTGCAATTCATTATTTTTATTACCATATCATATTCCATTGTGTGAAAACCTATACTTATTCCTTTTCATGGTAATCTTGGATATTTCCGTTTTCTATATGTTATACCCAATCTTGCTACTACCTTTCCAAAAAGTGTTTTCTGGTGATTGTTGGGCAAGAGTTTTTCTAAAGGGGAATTGCTAGATTACATAGGGTTTGTTGGTAATACATTTTTGTTCCTGTTGTTGTTATATATTCTGGATACCCAAACTCTACACATCACATGTTATAAATTTCCCACTTTGTAGCAAGTCTTTATGTATTCGTCATGATGATGTTTGATGAGTAGAAATTCTTTGTTTTTTGTTTTTTTTTTAAGATTTTATTTATTTATTTGACAGACAGAGAGCACAAGTAGGCAGAGAAGCAGGCAGAGAGAGAGGGGGAAGCAGGCTCCCCGCGGAGCAGAGAGCCCGATGCGGGGCTCCATCCCAGGACTCTGAGATCATGACCCGAGCTGAAGGCAGAGGCTGTAACCCACTGATCCCCCAAGGCGCCCTAGAAATTCTTAGTTTTAAAGCAATCTAAGATAATCAGTCTTTACCTGTATGGTTACTGCTTTTGATACCTTGTTTATGAAATCCTTCCTGACAACAAGGTTGTGAAATTTTTCTCTTTCCATCTATTAGCCTTTGAGAGTTTAAAATTTTGCTTTTAACATGGGTTTAGTCAATGGGGAATTAATTTTTGCATATAGGGTAAGACAGAAACCAATTTTGGGGCGCCTGGGTGGCTCTGAGGGATGAGTGCCTGCCTTTGGCTCAGGTCGTGATCCCAGAGTCCTGGGATCAAGCCCCGCATCCAGCTCCCTGCTCAGTGGGGAAGGCTGTTCCTGGCTATCCTGCTGTTACCACCTCCCTCCCATGTTCCCTTTTGCTCTTGCTCTTTCTCAAATAAAATAAATTTAAAAAAAAAAAAAAAAAAAGGACAGGGGTACCTGGGTGGCTCAGTGGGTTTAAGCCTCTGCCTTTGGCTCAGGTCATGACCCCAGGGTCCTGGGATCGAGCCCCATATCGGGCTCTCTGCTCAGCAGGGAGACTGCTTCCTCCTCTCTCTCTGCCTGCCTCTCTGTCTACTTGTGATCTCTCTCTGCCAAATAAATAAATAAAATCTTTAAAAAAAATAAGACAGACAGAAACCAATTTCATTTCCATTGCTATGTGACATCAACTTTTAGGGCACAATCCATTAAATAGTGTTTTCTGTCCCTATTGATATGCAGTGTTACCTCTGTCATTCAGCAAGGTTGCGTACATACGAGGATCTGTTTCTCTCACCTACTCCACACTAGCTTAATATACCATAGTCTAAAATTAAGTCTTGGGACAAAAGTTTTAGTTTATTCATTAATTCCATTCCTTGGAATATACCCTAAAGAAATGAGTGTCCATATCCATCAGTGGACATTAAAGGAATATTAAGAGCAACATTTTTGGATAATAACCTCAAAGTAGAAATGACCCAACAGTAAAAGGAAGAAACTGTATTGTATGCAAACCATGGATGAGTGCACAATAATACAAAGGAGGTAACTACAGCAACATGTAACAACACAGGTGGTTTTGCTAACTTTGTTTTCATCTCCTGCATTTACCATTTTGGGGCTTGTTCTCTTGCTTTTCTCATTTCTTTTCTTTTTTTTAAAAAATATTTTATTTATTTATTTGACAGACAGAGATCACAAGTAGGCAGAGAGGCAGGCAGAGAGAGAGGAGGAAGCAGGCTCCTTGCCAAGCAGAGAGCCCGATGTGGGGCTCGATCCCAGGACCCTGGGATCATGACCTGAGCTGAAGGCAGAGGCTTTAACCCACTGAGCCACCCAGGCGTCCCACTTTTCTCATTTCTTAACTGGCGTCTTGGTTCATGAAATTTCAGCATTACAAAAAAATAATATAAGGCTTAAAAGCTGTGAGTCTCTCTCTAGGCACGTCTTCAGATACATCCCGCAAGTTTCAATATGTAGCATAGCAATTATTCAGTTCTGAGTATTTTTAATATTTTTATTATGATTTTAAAAAATATTTTATTTTTATTTGACAGAGAGAGACACAGTGAGAGAGGGAGCACAGGCTGGGGGAGTGGGAGAGGGAGAAGCAGGCTCCCCGTTGAGCAGAGAGCCTGATGTGGAGCTCGATCCCTGGACCCTGGGATCATGACCTGAGCCGAAGGCAGACACTTAACAATTGAGCCCCCCAGGCGCCCCATATTATGATTTTATTTTTTACCTAGTTTTTACAATTTATCTTTTTTCCTTTTAGAACCAGGATTTGAACCTAGTTCTTCTGAGTCTAGTATCCAGCTCATAGCCATTATATTATCCTTTTGCAATCTGCTTTGTTATTAATCAACAAATAGTGCCCAAACTCTCTAACCTGGCAAACAAAGCTCTCTGCATTATCTGGTCCCTACAATCTTTTCTTCAGACTCATTCCCCAGGGCCTAGACCATATGACTCTAACTAGCTTTGTGTTTTGGCAACAAAAGCTTTCTTTCACCTCCTTGAACCTGCCATGCCTTTTCATACTCAGCCCATAACGTTTGTTCTAGCCTTGATCCCTTAAGTAACAGATGGAGTCTACTCTCCAGATTTTAATTTAGTCGTTACTTCAACAGGAAACCGAGGTCAATCACCTCAGCAATATATTCTCGTAACACTGCATAACCACTCATACTGGAACTCTGTGTGATCCCCGAGGGCAGGGAATTATCTAAATTTGCTTACCATTGTTACCTACCCTTAGCACGCTGGATAAATAATTTTGCAATAAATGTTATTAAATAAGTAAATGAACAATCTCCTGGTATGGAACAAGTACCATAGCAGGTTCTACTTAGAAAAAGGTGGAAGAGGGGCGCCTGGGTGGCTCAGTGGGTTAAAGCCTCTGCCTTCGGCTCAGGTCATGATCCCAGGGTCCTGGGACCGAGCCCCGCATTGGGCTCTCTGCTCATCAGGGAGCCTGCTTCCCCTCCTCCCTCTCTGCCTGCCTCTCTGCCTACCTGTGATCTCTGTCTGTCAAATAGATAAATAAAGATTAAAAAAAAAAAGAAAAAGAAAAAGGCGAAGAACTTTTGCTGTTTCTGGGAACCTCCTGTGGTATGTCCCCTTGTGATACATCCCCTCTCCTCCTGAGGGTAGAAACTGTATCTTCCTCTTCGTAATTTCTTCAAAAAAAATTTTTTTTTTAATTTTTTTTTTATTTGTTTGAGAGAGAGAGTGAGCACAGGCAGAGGCAGAGGGAGAAGCAGGCTCCCTGCCGAGCAAGGAGCCCGATGTGGGACTCCATCCCAGGACGCTGGGATCATGACCTGAGCCGAAGGCAGCCGCTTAACCAACTGAGCCACCCAGGCGTCCCTTCTTCAAATTCTTAACTGTAATTTTGTGGAAAAGTAAAGTGTTTAATGTTGGTGACTATGATACTAGAATTTTCTGGAACAGAAAGGCTTTTCTGGAATAAACCCTCTTTTCCCAAGCACATTTTTAAGGTGACCCTTCCCCTAAAGTGAATGGTCAAATTGTCATGAGCTGTCACTTTCTTACTACCGTGAAGGCAGGAATCATTTTCTTTTCAGCATTTTTTAAAAAGATTATTTATTTATTTGAGAGAGAGAGAAAGAGAACAAGTGAGGAGGAAAGGCAGAGGGAGAGGGAGAAAGCAGAATTCCTGCTGAGCAGGCAGCCTGACATGGGGCTCCATCCCAGGACTCCAGGATCAGGACCTGAGCTAAAGGCAGACACTTAACAGACTGAATCACCCACGTATCCTCTTTTCAGTATTTTAAAGCCTCAGTGATTAAAATGAACAAACACTGGTTCTAAAATAGTCTGATGGGCAGAAACAGTAACAAAAGACCCTCGGACCCAACAACATAAAATTTTTAAAAAGTTTAAATTAAATCTCTTTTTACAATGAAATCTTGATTTTCCTGCCTTCCCAAAAGAAAAAAAATTACTACAATTCAGTGGGAATATGAAGAGTAAAAACTACATACAACATAAAAACAGCTATGTTTAGGGGCGCCTGGGTGGCTAAGTTGGTTAAGCAGCTGCCTTCAGCTCAGGTCATGATTCCGGAGTCCCGGGATCGAGTCCCACATCGGGCTGTTCTCCCTCTGACCTTCTAGCCTCTCATGTTCTCTCTTACTGTCTCTCTCTCTCAAATAAATAAATCTTTAAAAAAAAAAAAAAAAAGCTATGTTTATAAAACCGTAACCTGACAAATGAATGGTCATAAATACAGCACCAGCTCCCGCCCCGGACTAAAGCCAGTTCCAGCTGACTGAAACAGCTTTTTGCTAAAGGCAATAGGGCGGGAGGGCGCCGGGGTGGCTTAGTTAGTTAAGTGTCTGCCTTTAGCTTGGGTCATGATCCCAGGATCCTGGATCAAGTTCCACAGTGGGCTCCCTGCTCGGCTGGGGGTCTGCTTCTTTCTTCCTCTGCCCCTCCTCTGCTCTCTCTCAAATAAATACATAAAAATCTTAAAAAAAAAAAAAAAAAAAAAAAA
>ML101923.1:0-107603 GCA_003697995.1 Taxidea taxus jeffersonii | reverse complement strand
GGAGTCCCACATCGGGCTCCTTGCTCGGCAGGGAGCCTGCTTCTCCCTCTGCCTCTGCCTGCCACTCTGTCTGCCTGTGTTGCTCTCTCCCCCCCTCTCTCTGATAAATAAATAAATAAAATCTTTAAAAAAAAAAAAAGGTAATATGGAATCCATTGAAGGAGAACAGTTAAATAAATTATGCTACATTCTGAGCAAGATAATTCTACATGCCCTAATGACAAGATCTCTGAGACATATGAAGATAAAGAATTAGAAACTATAGTGTGCTACCACTCACATAAGATGCCAGCTTTGTGGATGCACACCTTTGTACAGGTGTAAGAAATGATCTCTACGCCCAGAGTGGGGTTTGAACTCATGATCCTAAGGTCAAGAGTCACATGTTCCCCCGACTGGGCCAGCTGGGTGCCCCTACGTGGTATACGGTTCACAGTCATGCCCTTGAGAACAGTATTTAATAGGAAATGAGATCATGTGAAAAGAGACTTAACTTTTCAATCAGTAAGCTTTTAGTTTCACTGAAAGTAGTACAAGTACGTACTACTCACGAAAGAAATTTCAACCCCACATATTCTATAGAAAAAAAGTATTTTTCCTAAATGTATGCATTAGAGAGATATGAAAAACCTGTCTCGGGGCGCCTGGGTGGCTCAGTCGGTTAGGCGGCTGCTTTCAGATCAGGTCGTGATATCAGGGTCCTGGGATCGAGCCCCACATCGGGCTCTCTGCTCAGCAGGAAGCCTGCTTCTCCCTCTCCCTGCCTCTCTGCCTACTTGTGCTCTGTATCTCTGTGTCAAATAAATACAACCTTTAAAAAACAAAAACAAAAACCTCTCTCTATAGGATTTGCCCAGGCAGATGGTAGAGAAAAAGACTAATAAACTCTAACGGTTCCATTGTTGTTTGGCAAAAAAAAGAAAAAAGAAAAAATCAAATGTCATACAAAAAACATTAAGGGTTATTATTCTGACTCTATATAATGAGTACTTAAGAAACAGGTAAGGTGGTCCATAAACACTAGTGTCCCAGTATGCAAATCAGTGCAAATTAAAATAAGTAGGAAGCAACATTTATGAAGTATATTTTACCTGTATCAAAACGATGGAGACATTTTTATCAAAATTTGTAGAAAGATAATTCCCAGGGTAGGTAAGAGTGGGGGTAAATAGCGCACGACTATCGTTAGCAGCACTAGGAAGAGGTGTGGCTTTCAGGAGAGCAGTCTGAAAAGAGCCGTTCAGAGGCTTACAGCGCGTCTTGCGGTTTTAATTCGTATTCGTAGCTGTGAGCGCGGCCGCCACTGACTGTGCCTGAGCCTGCTGTGCCTGTCCCCGAAGGGTCATTGGAAAATGGGGGCTACTGCATTAACGCATTTAAAACTACCAAACATACCTTTAGGGGAAAAGCCTGGTCGGGTACAACAAAAGGATTAAGAGCTCTTCTGCGGGGAGTGACTTGGCTGCGGGCCCCACACGGTTTAGGACGGGGAGACCAGGACGGGGAGCCCGCAGCGAGGCGGGCAGCACGGCGGGCAGCGCGCACAGAGAGGATGTGGCTGCAGCACGGGCAGCCGGGAGGACCGAGCGGGCCTGCAAGCAGGCGCCGGCCCACAGCCACGGGCGGGGAAAAATATACCCTCTCCGGGCCGTGCTTTCCTCTTCTGCAAAACTGGGGGTTCAGCCCGGACTGTTACGCGCCGCGCGCTTCTTAAGCAGTTACAATTCGGGGCAGCCGCGAGGAGGAACGGCCGCAACAGAAAGCCGGAGGGGCACAGGGTACAGGTTCTACGCCAGGAGAGGTCGGGAGGCCGCCCGCGAGCTCGGCCCGTCTACAAACCGCTCCTTTCCGCGGCTCAGGGACGGCGGCCAACGAGGGGAATTACCTCTTAGAACGCTCCGGCTCTTCCTCTGGGAACGGCTTCGGCTTCTTCTTGCTCTGCTCTTCCAACAGCCAACTTTTCCTCTTCAGCCCCTTCTTGTGGTCTGGACTCAGGGCGACGCTCTGCACGACAGCCTCGATGGCGTCCGTCACGGTGTCGGCGCGGGGCGGCAGGGCCGGCAGGGCCGCGCCCCCCTCGCCCGCGCCGGCGCCGACCCAGCGGGCGGCCTGCAGGGCTTGCACGGACACCACGGCCTGCAGGGGGCACTTCCGAGGCCGCCCCGGTCGGCGCTTCACAAAGTTATTCCCCGTCCTGGCCTGTCTTTGAAGTTTTTTGGCTTTTAATATTTTGTTGACATGGTCCAGGTTTTTCTTCGTGGCCAAGATTTTGTCGTAATTGCACATCTTCCGGGCTTGGCGCTGCATGGCTTCCACGACACTTCTCTTGACGTGGTGGGGCGAGCAGCTGCTCGGCGACTTCTCCAGGAGCGAGAGGCCACCGCCGCTGGCGTCACTGGGGGCCGCGGGCACCAGAAGGCTGTCTGGCTTTCCCGGGGCCCGCTCCTTGCTGTGGCCGTGTCCTGGGCTGGAGGAGGGGGGCCCTGAGGCAGACGCGATCCCGGCATCGATGTTCTTCTCCAGGGGCTCCTGGTCCTCGTGCTGGACCACCCGCTGCAGCAGACTCCCCACGGAGTCGTCCCCAGAAGCAAGCAATCTTGGACTTCGGGAGGGAACTCCGTTTACTAAAGAAGACGACAAATCACACACAGATACAAACTGAACACAGCTTGGCATTTAAGTAACTTTTTACACCAAAGAAAAGGAATACTGCTCCATGTTTCTCAACATGATTAAACATCCTAACACCATATGCATCTGCCTCGCCCCAGCAAGTTGAGGGTTTATTTTCCTGAACAAGGCAGATTCAGGTAATCATAATAAATTCAAAGTTGGCCTGCCTCCCCAACAACATGTGAGCTAAGGAGGAACAACCACAAAGAAATGGCTTATTCCTTTGGAGCTGATGGTCCAATTACGTTTAGAGCCTGGCCAGTTCGACGCTGGTGCTATTCCTGGG
This sequence comes from Taxidea taxus jeffersonii, assembly GCA_003697995.1. Lineage (NCBI taxonomy): Eukaryota > Metazoa > Chordata > Mammalia > Carnivora > Mustelidae > Taxidea > Taxidea taxus. The sequence continues at coordinate 104,644 of ML101923.1, read as the reverse complement.
TCAGCGCTCTTTCTAACAATGCCGTGAGAACAAAGGATACAAGTGAAACTTCTTAGGCAGAGCTTTAAAACTGGAACACTAAACGTATGTCTCAACTAGTTTAGAAAGAATACATGTTGCCCAGGACACTGGAAAACAAGTGGTCTTCGGAGAACCTTGTTATCTTAGGGGCCCGATGACTTGGTGATCTTTGTGTCTTCAAACACCATTCCACAAAAACAAACACAAAAACAAAACAACCAAATACCATTCCCACTTTTTTATGAGTACACAGAACATGGGAAATGCTCCCCTTCCCCTGGTAAACCGTCTTCGTTCTGCAATACTTGTAAACATCAGATCGTACTTGGGCCATTTCCCAAGATGCCCAGTCGTTTACTACTAATGGACACAGGTTATACTTTTCTCCGAAGCTCATCGATGGACTTCCTACCTGTGTGAGTTTAAAATGTGGTACTATTCTAGGAACTCCTTTACAAGCCCTACGTATTCTAGATTCGATCTTATCAGACCACACTGGACTTTTTCTCAAATGACCTATAACTTCCTTCAGGTGATATGCAGTAGTCTCGTTGAAATCCAGGATTTTTCAAATCTCAAATTCTCAGGGCCACTAAATATCACCACTTCTTAAAATCTGGCCTCCATGGTTTCTCTGAGAATACACTTGGATTGTCTTCCGATTACGTGCAGCTCTATCAGATTTAACTGCAGAGGTCCCTAACCCCCAGCACTCTGTCTTTACCTTTCACACGTACTCCCCCGCGGCACCACGTTTATTCTCACAGTTTCAACGATCAGAGCACATGTCCCGATCCCCCATGCTCTCTGCAGATGGCCACAACGAGAACGGCCTCCTTCCGACACTGGCTGGCGCCTGTGAGCATTTTCTCACTGTCCCTCGAACTCTCCACACTTCCTGGCACATCCTTCACCTACCACCTATTCTGACGATGCCCGAAGTTCTACTTTCCGAATAAAGCTTGTTTTTCTACTTGTCTACTTTCGCGTGTTTCACGGATCTCTCAAACTCTCATTCACAACCGAAGTCATCACCTTCTCCCTCAACCTTGCTCTCCGGACGACCACGCTCAGTGGGCCACACCGTAAAGCGCCCCCCAACAGCACAGCCCGGACCGCCAGCCCCGCTCAGGCGCATCACCTACTATTTGTCCGCTTCCCTCCCCACACGGCGTACACCGTGCTTTCGAGTTAGTCCGCTTCCCGGTTCGCTTCCCGTCGTGCCAGTGCGGCCGGCGGCGCTAAGCCAACTGCAGGGCCCGGCCCCGAAGCAGCAGTCCGAGTGCCTGCGGACCTGTCCCAACCTGCACCCGTGTCTTCCGCTTTCCCTCCCATCGGGTGGTAGATCTAATCTTCCTCCTCTCCGATACGAGCTGCCCTCGGTGAGCTGCTTCTAGCAAAGAGAACCCCACGGAAGAAAGAACACGTTGATTTCCAAGTCTGGGCTGGACAGGGCAGGACACACTCCACCTGGCCCTCTCTGACAACATCTGCCCTTGGCCCCCAGCTTCCACACCGTCAGCCAGCCTAGGCGGGCTACTGTCACTTTCCCAATAGATTCTGTGAAGGTCACAGACAACAGCTTTCATAACAATGACTGCCGCCAACAGTGAAGGACTATTTTTATGTATTAGCCCTTTAGTGTATTTATCCCTTTCCATTATTTCAAAACAGACCATTGGTGCAAGGGTGGACCACAAGATGTCTTGTACAAAACTGTATTTATTCAGTCGATCAGACGCGTCAATTACTAAACAGAGGGTCTCCACACATACTCCATTTGTCTACAACTCGAAGGTCAGGACACAGTTCTGATTCAGGGATGCGCCTTCTGGGCGCAACATAAAGGCTGTCGCTCCTGGGCTGCTGGAGAAACGAGAAGGCCAGGTCAACCAACACCGAGGATATGCTCACCGAAAACACTCGGGTTATACGAAATAGGAATTAAATCTTCCTCTGGCTCTGGAAGGAACTCAGGGCACTCAGCCACTCAACAACACATTCTCGTTGATTCTTTCCGCGTCCCACAGGCAGCCTAAGGCCGCACGTGAGGCGCACGAGGGGGGCCCATGCGGGGAGGCGGGAAGTAGCCGCCTTCGGCTTGGGTCGCGATTCCGGGCCCGAGCCCCAAGTCAAGCTCCTCGCTCAGAGGGCAGTCTGCTCCTCCCCCAGCTCATGCTTCCTCTTACTCTGTCAAATAAATAAATAGAATCTTAAAATGAGAAAATGCATGTAAGACAGGAGAGGAGAATGAGCCTGCGGGGAGGAGCTCCTTTCCTGCTCCTCCCACAGCCAAACTGAAACGGGAACCGCCTTCTCCTGTGACGGGTCCGCTTCCCTTTGCTCTTCCCCTGGTAAATGCCGCCTTCACGGAGTGCCGGATTCACGCAGGGAAGCCCGACCTGAACTCCTGCGCCGCCGCTCAGGCTATCTGCTGCCAGGACTCGGCCGGATGGCAAGGGCTCTAATACTCTAAGTTCTGGTGAGTCAAGCTTTCTAAGAGCTCCTGGTTTCCTACTTATTTCAAAGTTCAGCAATGTTTTAAGAAGTGTCTTCCGAATTTTATCTAGCATTTTTAGTTTTAGGCACCGAGCAGTTTGTGTGCTCAGTGCATCTCATTCGCCTCGCTGCTGGAAATAAAGAGCTCGAATTTTTACCGAGGCCACCTGAATTCTAGCAGTCTCCTCTCGAGGAGCCAAAGTGCTCTAACTCTCCATGTGCAGACTAGTTCTATAAAAGTCATTTTCCCAATTATTAACACTGTTCTGTCCAAATTTTTCGTGGCCTCTTTGTGACATCTGACATGAAGAGGCTTCTCGTTCTTTCTGACTTCTCTATATAAAAATCTATCCAAAACTTCTACGTCGTCACTGACATCTTTCCCTCCACTTCCCTCCAGCGCAGATGTCTCTTCAGTCTGCGTTCTTGCCGTCCTCTCCGGGTCGGCTCACTCCCTGCCACACTGCACTTCCTATCCCATTCTGCGAGGTCTGCTTCTCGCCCAGATCCCCCTCAAACCACCCGCCTCCACTTCCAAATGGCTAACCGACATCTTCCCGTCCACAGCCCAAACGCTGCTCAAACGGAACAGACCCAAACCGGAAGCCATCACCCACGCATCTCTTCGCGCGTTTCTCGCCCCATTCCGTCCTCCACGCTCGAACGCCGGAGAGCTTTTCCAAAACGCGCGCGCGGCCGACTGTGCTGTCACGATCAGTCCCCGCTGCCCCGCCTTCCCTAACTTCGTACCCCCCCACCTCCTCCGCAGAAGACTTACCCTCGCCACCTGCTTTAGCACTGAAACGTGGGCAGAAACTGTAAGCGCTGGTCAGGGCTTTCCTATGCCCCTCACCCCCTCTCACAAGACCAGCAACACTGCCGACAGAGGCTCTGCCGGGCGGGGGCCTGGAAGGAAGACAACACACAGAGGACCCGCAACGGTCATGGGGCAGGAACGTAAGGAAGACTTTGTTGTCTCCGGCCCCTGAAATTCTGGGCCTTTTTCAGCACCGCAAAGTCTATCCAATACTGAATCATACAATATATCGAATAGTTTTTATCTTTCCTGTTCAAAATCCTTTAGTGGCTCCCAACTGCCTCTACAGCAAAGTCTCAAGGCCTTCAAATGAAACAAACAAACAAACAAGAAAAAAGCCTGAGCCCTATGGGGCCGTCTGTGACTTCTGCGGCCTCTCTCCCTGCCGCAGTCACATCATCTCCCTCCCACGCCGGGAACATCAAACAACGCTCTGCTCTCCGAAACCAGCCTTCTCTGTTACAGTTCTGTGCCTTTCTTTGTGTTAAAACATGCTCACCCTTTACTCTGTCCCCCATGTCGACACAAACGACAGTAGTTTATTGTCACACCTTAAGGGATGTCTTCTTGAGCCACACCCATGTTAAGCGCTGGAGTTCCTGTATGTGTCACCACATTCAGTGCATTGGTCTGCTAGAGAATTTCACACGCCTTTCTCTGGTGATGATGTCTGAATCCTTGAGGGCAGGAGCCTTATCTTATTCGTGTGTCTATCTCCGATGCTCAGTATTCAGTTACTCTCAATAAATATTTATTCGAATGAATAAAACGGTCTTATGGTAAGAGTAACTTTATGGATCTGGGTATTATTTCTTTTATTTACTAAAGTTAAATATTTTGGTGATTTTCTTTGTGGCTATCTCCTTGAAATCTTATTCTTTCTTTTCAGGGGTTGGCAAACTGTTTCTGTAAAAATCTCAATGGTAAATATTTAAGGCTTTCGAGGACAATGTCTCACATACACTTTTTATAATGTCTCACATACACTTTTTCTTTCCTCCTTTATCTTTTTAAGCGATCCTTTAAAAATACCAGAAGTCTGGGTGGCTCAGTCACTTAAGTGTCTGACTCTTGGTTTTTGGCTCAGGACATGATCTCAGGGTTGTGAAGTCGAGCCCCGTATCACACTCCGGCTTAGTGGGGATCCCGCTGGACATCCTCTCTCCCACTCCCCTCTTCCAGCTAGGGCTCTCTCTCTAAATAGATAAAATCTTAAAAAAAAAAAAAAAAAAAAAGTAAAACAGATTCTTAGCTCAGGGTTGCACGAAAAGAAGCCTTGAATCACATCTGGTCCATAGACCGCAGTCTGCTAAACCCCGGTTTAGGTCGACACCATCAAAGCAGCCACTCACTGTCTAGGAGTCTGTCTGAAGCAGTAGGAAAACAGAGCAGCCCGAGAGACAAGACCCTCAGCGGGCGCCCGAGTTCAGGGTACCCCGGCAAAATGCTGCTAATGAAAAGCTTCAAATATGTTGAAACTTGTTATCAGATAAATTCACAAGCACCTGACAGGGTGGCCTTGACCTGATGAAGGAATTCAATCTTCTGACCGTAAGTCAGGGATCTACCAATCAAAAAACAGGACGGAAAGCCAAGAAATGCTATGCCACTTCCTTGTCTACAATTTCCAGTGGCTCCTGTTCTTATTAAGGTTCCCTACCTGCCTTCCCAGCTTCACCTTCAGCCCCTGTGCCCTATAATAAAAGAACACTGGTTCTTTTATTCAATTTCTTCAGCTCACTGTTCTCCCCTCTCAATGTGTTACTGCCACTGTCCACCTCTCCTGATGACACTGATGGATTAGAAAGGACTCCTTCCCCTGTAATCCTCAGACAGGGGACAGACGACTATGAGATACTTGTACATTTATGTATAAGATAGCTGTATATATAACTGCAATATATACATATACATATAGCCCTCTAGTTTTGTTTTTGCTTTCATAAACACATAATCTGTAAAAAGGAAAACCTGAGAGCCTCATCTAAATCTATGTATGAATTACACAAATGTGATCTACTGTATTAAGAGGCTGTACATATTTAAAATATGTAAACACTACACATTTTAAAATATGTAAACACTACACATTTTAAAATATGTAAACACTACACATTTTAAAAGACTAACAGATTCTTCTTACGACCCCATAAACAGTTCTGTGTGCCTCAGAGACCTGTAAACGCTACTTTGGAAGCTACGGCTTTACTGAGGCTGTTTTATATACCCAGCCGAGTCCTTATTAAAGAGTTCCAATCCACATGCTAACACCACACACTCCTGTACCTCAACCCAGCTTTTAAAACCTCTATTTCTGTGTCTGCCTACTCTTGTCCCAGTCACTTGGAACTGTGCCCTCCAGCCCCCATCAGAGCCACGGCACCTGCGTGTGTGAGCCCACCTGTGCGGAAGCAGCATGAAGGGGAGGAGCAGGCCTGCGGTCTAGCGCACATCTCTGCTCACTCACGCATCCCATGACCACTTCTGCTTTTTTCTACAACATTGTGCGTAAACACAAATGGTAATTTATGTCGTAAAAGTTCACAGTATCATATTGTAAGTCTGTTCACAAGTAACAGACGGGAAATTCGAGTCGAAGTCCGGTACAACAAATAGTACTTTACTTGCCTGTTGAAGTAGTACTCTCAGATGACGACCGCTTTCGGGCAGGGCTGCAGTTTGTGCTCTCTGATGGTCGCTGGGAAGACTTCTCTGACGTCGGCTGGGAGCCTAGAGAGAGAGGGAAAAGACAGAAACCGTAGGAAAATTCAAGTCTAAAACTGAAGTCAAACCATTCTGGGTCAGAACTGTAATATTTTAGTCGTTGTCACGGCCGTTCCCTGCAATAACAGGACTCTGAGCTGATGACAGGCAGAGAGTATGCAGAGGACAAGCCTCCCTGTGTGCTCTCGACAGTTTCGGTCTCATACACATGGATTTCTCCTGTTCCTTAACAGAGGGGAAAACTAGTTTTAGTGGACTAATGAACAGAGTACGCGATTCAGTTTTTATGTATCAGTACTATGAAACATATGAAGACACTTACTGATAAAGGTCATTAGCAATATTCTAATCACATCTGTCCCCGATTATCAACTCAAGTTCATCATATGAACTGACAAAGAAAATTTATAATGCAATTAATTAGGAACAACTCATGTGAGAAAGCAGGTCCACCCTGAGCATTTCATTTACCAGAGTCAGAGGTGAGAATCAGAGTCAGACCTCACATCCGTACATCCTATCTACTACTCCACAAAAGTCACTTTCCTAGTCTGTGTGTTTCCTCTACAGCATATTCAGGGAGAGCTGGTGTCTAATTTATCTATGGATACAGCAAACCTACTTTAAAGCTGTACACGTAAGTTCCTTGGTTTATAGACATAGGAGCTCATAAAGACAAAGAAAAAAATTTCCTTTCAAAAAGTCAAATACTTTTTGCCAAAACCTGAAATCAATGCAGCATAATTTAACACATTTCCAACTCAAGAGAAATGTATGTTGTTCAAGAAGGATTATGTTTCTGGATAAAGCATACTTGGTTCTGCCACTATATTCCTTGTAACCAAAAAAGCCAGCTGCTGAGAAGAGTGAATGTCTACCTCCTGTCTGGCAAGAAAACTAGCAGTACTGTGAAATGTTCACTTTTAACCAGAAAAGAAATTACAAATAAAAAGCCTTACATGGAACTAGAAGCACAAAAGGTACAAGAAATAAAATACTCGAAGATGAGATTTTTAAGATGTCCCGCTAAATGAGAGTGAACTCCTTAAGGAAGATGTGACTAAGGGAAAGGAGAACCACCCGAGGACAGAGGAACTGAATGGAGCTACGTTTCCAGCGCGTCCCTTTCTCTGCGAGACGTAACAAACCCCGCGCTGTGCTATTCAGGCAGCGGCTGAGGTCAGCACCGTACAGCCTCCCTCACGGCCCGCTGGGCGCTGCTCAGGGGAGGACGGGGCCACGAGCTGCCGTTCCAGAGCAACGCGTTAGGTTTCTGGGAGCTGGAATCGTGAGTACATCCTATTTCTCAAACCCAGTGACGACTAAGAGGAGATCTAATCAAGAAGCAAGACTGTTTATTGCTGAATCTGAAAAATAAATACAAAAGGCATTTAAAAAACCAACGGTACAATGCCCCCCCCGCCCCAAGACTGCGGTTCAGATAAGATTTCCATTACAAAGCTCAATACCACAATAAAAATATGCGAGAGGTAAAAGCCTAGGCATCAGTGAAGACACAACTTGGTAAGCACTGATGCCGCACACTTCCTACACCGGACAGATGAAGTACTTCCGGCTCAGACACACGCCGAGACGGCAGCCGGCAGCGGCCAAGAAGCCCGAGACAGCAGGGAGCTCTGTCGCTACGCTGGGAAGAGGCAACAACCTCAGGCTAACTACGAGGGACAGGAGAGGCTGCAGAGTGCTTTTATAAAGCTTCTCTCTCGGTCATAAACGAACACTTACTGAGGCCCCTTTCTGCGCTCAGGCGGCTGCTAGACACGGTGCGGGGCGACAGAAACGGCGCGCGGGGCTCTGCCCTCAAGAGGCGGATCTAGGGTCTCGGGCGTCCCCCTGCGCGGCAGGTCAGCCGGCTCCGCGGGTCTGGAGCTCCGCCTTCCGTTGCTGGGCCACGGGGCGACGCTTCCCACCGTTCTCGGTCATCTTCAAGAGAGTCTTGAGGAAGGCTTCAACTGTACCTTTGCCCATCAGGGTATCCTGAGAATCGCCCTGCCTGGCCTCACCCACCTCAGCGTAAAAGAGTGGCTACAGGCTCTTTCTTCAAAGCTCGTTCTTTTGGTGGCATCTGGAGCTGCAGAGGAGGCAGTGGGAGGCGGAACGGGGCTCAGGTCCCCGGAGACCGTTATTGGCAGCTCTGTACGGCCACTCCTGAGAAACTGAAACAATTGAGAGAGACATGGCTTAGCTCACTTAGCTCCTGAGCCACTTTTCATTTCCTGAAAGTAAGGGACGCCGGCAGCCTATTCTTAGGATTTAACAGGAGACTGGAGTAAAACTTCACTCAGGACGGTTTTCATTTTTCACTTTCAAAGTCTGCTTGAATTCCCTTTTCATGAAAGGCAGAGATGTTCTTAACAATGTTCCGTATTTAAGGGGAATAAGGATGTATCCCTGAGACACAGATCTCTACGACTCCGTAACCATCAGCTCTAGACCCGTATTTCATTTAAAATCGCTGCTTATAGGACAGTAAGACAATGAGAATACCTGAAAAACATGACCTAATGATGTAAAGCGACCAAGATTAAGACTGGAAAATGAGGATCAAAACTTACGCGCACGAGGTAGCAACCTGTTAAAGGTGCTCAAACCGGTCTAACAGCGGACATCAGGTGAGATCTGCAAACGTCATCTTAGGAGATCTGCAAACGTCATCTCCGACACCGCCAAAAGCGTACTGTGCGGCTGCGTGGCCGGGGAAGAGCAACGTGACCCCAGAGAGAACAAGCATGTCCACTTCGAGAGACCAACAAAAGCCCGTTTCCCACGCGGCAGCAGAGTGCGGCCCGAGCGGCGTGAGGGGCGGTGAAGCACGTCAGCAAGGGGCGAGGTGCCCGAGTCCGAGCCCTGCTGCGCTACAGGTCACAGTTTAGGACGCAGGCAGGCAAAGGCACTTGGGGGCCGGCTTCGGGAAGCACTCCACGTCACAAGGCTCGTGTGAATTCCAAAGTGAAGTCATGTACAAAACGAAAAGTGTTTTTATAAATGTCGCACTGGCTCTTCAGGTTCATCGTACATTTATCGACCTAATTACTTGATGACGTCCCTGGCGCGTGCAGGCAACTGTTGGACCCGAAGGCCACACCCGGCGAGGGGCAGGGACACACGCCCAGCGCGGAACTGGCGTCCACCGAGGCATCCTTCGCAAAGGTGCGCGAGAGCCGGCACAAGCAGTGCGGCTGGCAGGGAAGCAGGAGGAAGGCGGCGCCTTGCACGAGGAGAGAAAAGCCTCCCCGAAAGGGCATCTCGAGCCCACCGGCCCCGGCGCGCAGCTTCTCCAGGGCCAGTGATGCTCCCGATGCCATCCGTCCAGCCTGAGGTGGCCGCAGGAGGCGGAGGACTCGCGGCGCTGGGTTCCGGGGAGCGCGCCCCCCGCGCCCCCCTTCCGTCTCCCGCACGGCGGCCTCCTCGGCCGGGGGTCTGTTCCCATCTCCGCGGGGGTCACTTCGGATCTGCCTGGGGGGGCGCGGGAAGCCTCTCCACTCCTTGTAGGACGGGAGGCTTGTACGGGTCCAGCTCAAGGCACTGCGGTACCCCCTCCACGAAGACCCGCGGAGAACACACACTTGTCCGGACCAGCGAGCTCCCGCCATTTCTCATCTCGATACATATAAAGCCAAATCATGAAATGCGTCAGAAGCAAACAGACTATAAACGGGATTCTTCAATTCACAAAACTATTGGGTAGAAACACGACTGCGTGTCTCGTTACTCGGGTATCTGGCAGCTTCAGAAGCGTGTTTAGAAATGCCACACACGTAACTGAAGCGGGAATGACAGAAAAATCACCGAAGAAGTACCCAAGTAAAACCGCCCTCCCGCACACGGGTAAGCTGGTTATTACACGCACACTCCTTTCCTTCAGTTGGAAAAACAGGTCTTCGTGTAAAACAGAAGGTAGACTATCCGTACGGAGGGAAACTGAAAAGAAACGCCCAGTAAACTGGGAAAATAATGAGGGAACTAAGAATTGAACACACTAGATGAGGGAGCCTTGGAAGCAGTTTCGACTAGATCGTCTTCGCGTTCTACCCGGCCACTCTTCGGTGAGCTTTTAAACGTCAAGACAGATTTTGGAGAAACATCTTTGCCAAATTAGACAGAAAGGGGGAAAGATGGTACTTATACAGCAAAACTGCAAGATGAAATCATGGATAAAAAAGACAAAGTTGAGAAAACAAAAAAAAAGAACATAACTGGGTTTTAAGGGACAAGAAATCTGGAAATCTTTCCATTATAAACAAAAATGGGCGGAAACCCAGATGCTCCTCTGAGGGAGATCTGTAACAAGAGATATTGCTTGCTGTCTATGCAGGAGGAACGGAGACCAGTCTAGGAGAAGGAGAGAGAGACTACACGTACAGACGCCCGGGTGTGCAGGCAGAGTCACACGGGCAGAAATGCCAGCATAAAAAGAGAAAATTCCCATTCATAGTAGTCGGAGGGTGGGGAGTGGAAGGCATCACAGAGAAAAAACTGGAATAATAATTCAAACGAACTACTCCACTGAAGCCTGGAATATCCTGGGCTAAAAATGAGGAATTTCTAAACGTAAATTAACAAAAGAACACGGTGAATGAAACCAACAGGTGATCGGAAAAAATATATTTCTTTAATGTAAATCTACTATGAAAATTTTCATCATTTACAGTTATGAATTCTGGTCATGCTCTGTTGAGAGCTCAGCACTAAAGACCCAAGAAATTAGGGAATGGTTTGGGTAATCAGATTGTTTGAAGTTTCTTTCTTTCCTTCTTTCCTTTTTTTTTCTTTTAAAGAATTTTTAAAAAATTATTTATTTATTTATCAGTTAGAGAGCGCAGGAGCGAGCACAGGCAGACAGAGCGGCAGGCAGAGGCAGAGGGAGAAGCAGGCTCCCTGCCGAGCAAGGAGCCCGATGTGGGACTCGGTCCCAGGACGCCAGGATCATGACCTGAGCCGAAGGCAGCCCCTCAACCAACTGAGCCACCCAGGCGTCCCTTTCCTTTTTTTTTTTTTTTTAAGAGTTTATTTATATTTTATTTTTTTTAATTTTTAAAAATTTTAAAAAGATTTTATTTATTTGACAGTGAGAGAGAGAGAGAGAGAGAGAGACAGCGCACGCGCACAAGCAGGCACAGGGGCAGGCAGAGGGAATTAGAGAAGCAGGCTCCCCGATGAGCAGGGAGCCTAATGCGGGACTCGATCCCAGGATGCTGGGATCATGACCTGAGCCGAAGGCAGCCGCTTAACCAACTAAGCCACACAGGAGTCCCTAAATAGTTTATTCTTAAGTAATCTACAGCAAATGTGGGGCTGGAACTCATGACCCCGAGATCAAGAGTCCCACACTCCTCTGACTGAGCCAGCCAGGCATCTGCATTTGATGGGTCTAACGCTGGACATGTCTCTGGGTCAGCTCTGGAAGAACAGAGTAAGTTTATAGATGATACACATTTATTTCAAAATCACATACTTAGGGGCTCCTGGGTGGCTCAGTTGTTAGGTGTCTGCATTCGGCTCAGGTCATGATCTCTGGGTCCTGGGATCGAGCCCCAGACTGGCTCCCTGCTCAGCAGGAAGCCTGCTTCTCCCTCACCCACTCCCCCTGCTTGTCTTCCCTCTCTTGCTGTGTGTCTCTCTGTCAAATAAATAAATAAAATCTTTTTAAAAATCACACATTTAAAACTAGCTTCCAAGATTTAAATCATTCCTGTCCACCAAGACTTGCATGTTGTACAATTTTAATTTGAAGAAAGAAGCTTTAATTATCATTTACAAGTCAAGGCTACGGGCAGTGTTTGTTGATCAGTGAATGAATCAAAACTGTTATAATACAAATGAATACCACAGTAAAAGAATCTGAACATAAAATACCAAACAATTTGTAAGTTTCTGATCAGGTTTTTTTTGTTTCCAGATTCATGTTCTGAATCCTTTGCTATGGTTCACAGCTCAGGAGCCCTGGAAGCTTCTCTTGAATGAGCTGAGCAATGAGAAAAGCTCGGGCCATGATAAAAACAGCTGTTTCCAGTTGGGAAATACAGTTACTGAGAGCAATACACTTCATCGGACCCACCAATTACATGCACTGCAAGAGAGAGTGATTCAGAGCTGACGCTGGTGATTTTTAACCTAAAAAATCTGTTTTTTCCCTCTAATCAGGCTATTTCTCATAATGCCCAAATCAGATCATTCACTGAAATGGAATTCCTCTGGAAATCCCCAAAACTGCACAAAGCCCCACAATTTTCTGACCTCATCTCCACATGTTCACACTTCATTCTTTTTTTTTTAAAGACTTTTTAACTTTTATTTTTTATTTATTTGACAGAGAGAGATCACAAATAGGCAGAGAGGCAGGCAGAGAGAGAGGGGGAAGCAGGCTTCCCGCTGAGCAGAGAGCCTGATGCGGGGCTCCATCCCAGGACCCGAGATCATGACCTGAGCTAAAGACAGAGGCTTAACCCACTGAGCCCCTCAGGAGCCCCTCACACTTCACTCTTGAGTGTATCTTTATACATCATGCTAGTGAAATTGTCACAAATTATAAAATTCTGATCAATGTGCACAGTCTTCAGTTAATAAGAAAAAAACAGTATGCTTCAACTATTATGGTTTTACACTGAATATACTTTCTTCAAACAAAAAGAAAATTTAGCTCTAGTTTATTCTTGGGGGACAAAATAATTATCAAAATCTATTATGTATATATACACGTGAGTGTGTATGTATGTATGTATGTGTATATATATATATATTTATACATTCTATGATTTGTAAGCCAGAAATGGGAAATACCCCAAGCTACCACTCTCCCCATTTCGGAAATCAAGTCTCAGGTTCTGAAATGTACAGCTTGCCATGAGCTGAAAATGCTGAAAAACAGGGATAGAATCTATGATTCTCCAGGTGAGAAACTACTTCCCGTTAGGCCTCTCTGATGTCTACGTAACGTAAACACACACTGAATTAACTTGAATCGGTTGTGGGGACTGGAGGAAGCCAGAAGCCCCAGGAAGGATCACTACAAGCTCACGCACTGGGCGGGGTTTACAGCGTCCATCCACCTCGGAAGTCACCACAGGACAGCACGCAAGTTCACGTAAGCTACCCAGCTCATTAACATCACTTATAAACTAATCAGACCTGTCGCCCTTTTTATTTATTTTAATTTTTAAATTTCCTCTAAGAGAGTTTCTCAATCTCTCCTTGGTTTCTCAGGCCCTTAATACTTCTGAGGAGGACTGGTCATGTATTTTGTGCAGTATCCCTTTCCTGGGCTTGTTTCAGTATTAGGCTGGGTTTGTGTTTTTGAAGAGTACCGGGAATGTGAGTTTCCGGAAAGAATACTATGTCCTATCAGATGGCAATGTCGCCACAACGACTTATCACTGGTCCAGCTGAGCTTGCTCCCGGTTCGGGTGCTGTCTGCTCGGCCTCTCCATTATGGAGTTACTGTTTTACCCTCTCTGTACTCTGCTGTGCGGCCTTGAGTCACTGAGTTCAGTCTGTACTTAAGAAGTGGGAGTGAAGCTCCAGCTCCTTGAAGTGGACAGTCTACATATAACATCTGGAATCCTCTGGAAGGAGGATTTGTCCCTTTCCCCCACTGATCCGTTTCGTCCAGTACTCCTTTCCCCCCAAGTAAGCTCTACGCTCAACGTGGGGCCTGAGCTCAGAGTCCCAACATCCGGAGTTGCAGCCTCTTCCACCTGAGCCGACTGGCCGCCCCATACGATCATGTATTTATACCAACATGGACTAGGGGGTATTTACCATTTCTTGACATTACAATCTGATACTATCATTACTAACTTTGTTACTTACACTATTCCTGCTCTGGCCACTTGGAAGCTGTCAGGATAATGTCCAGAAGGTAACTGGCAATTTTGTAATATATGGTATAATAAGCAGGTTTTGGGATATTTTAACAGGATACCAATTAATGTACAATGAATCTATCTCCAAATTATGTCTAGAAAAAATATGAGCTGAAGACTAAGGTCAATTTAAAATAACAAATTTTAGGGGCACCTGGGTGGCTCAGCCGGCTGAGTGTCCAACTCTTGGTTTTGGTTCAGGTCTGATCTCAGGGTTGTGAGATCAAGTCCCATGTGGGACTCAGCTCAGCAGGAAGTCTGTTTGGAATGCTCTCTCCCTCCAAAATACATAAATCATTAAAAAAAATTTAAAAAACACAAAGTTTAGTTACACTCTTTTCACATTAAGGATAATTACGAAACACTGGAAACAATCACCCCACTGACAAGATGCAAGTCTCTTCCTGAGAATGTGCGAGTACGAGTAAGCGGTAGACCAGTAGACCGGACAGAACTGCTACGAGGTTTAAGGCTGTAAGAATGCTGGCTGCCGGCACCTCCTCGGGACCCGAACGCTCAGCACCGCACACACCGAGATCACAGAAGACAGCTCCGTAAACCCAACGGGCGGGCCCGTCCCTAGGCTGCCCCTGCAGCACCCGATGCGGACTGCACGCCCCCTTGGACCCTGCGTGCTCCCCGGGACAGCGGCATCTCTTTCGCTGCTCCCACGGGCACCTCTCGAAAAGGCTGATCTCCAGGCTGCGCTCCCTTCCGAGCTGCGCCCCTCCACTGGCGGCCAGCCCCCACGGAGCCCAAGCCGGCCTGCGCCCCTCCCCGGTCACAGGCCTGTACCACCAGCCCCGGGACACAGGGATCTTGCCGACTCTCTAAAATCTCCCCCTTGTCTCACTTTTCTTTTAGGTTTTTGAGAAGACTGTATTTACTTGTTTGACAGAGAAAGAGAGAGAGAGGGAACACAAGTGGGGCGGAGGGACAGAGGGCGAGGGAGAAGCAGGCGCTCCTCTGAGCAGGGAGCCCGACGACGCGGGGCTGCAGGCCAGGACCCCCGGTCACAACCTGAGCCCAAGGCAGACGCCAACTGACTGAGCCAGCCGGGCGCCCCTCCTCACCTCTTTTCAAAATCGACCACTATGCCTTCTCCATCACTACCTTAGCTCAGGCCCCCATAACGTTTCGCTGGGACAACTCCCAAACTGGTGCATCTCACACCTGTCCAGTCTACCGACCAGAGTACTTTCAACGTAACTTCGGCAAATCATTCTTCTTCTTTAAAACCTTTAACTTCCGGGGTGCCTGTGTAGCTCGGTCAGATGAGCATCTGTTGGGCTCCCTGCTCAGCAGGGAGTCGGCCTCCCCTCTGCCTCTTCCCCTGCTCAGGCTCTCAAATGAATAAATCAAAAAAATGAATGAATAAATAAAACTTTTAACTTCCCACTGCCCATATGGTAAACTCTATTAAACTCCTTGGTATCTTAGATAAACAGAGGTTTTAAGATCCGTCTCCTGCCTACTAATGTACTTTCCAGCCTCATCTCCTGGGTCCCACAGCAGACTGCTTACACTTACCTAAGCACACTATCAGATCCCCAAGACCCTGAAAAGCCTGTTTCTCTGTAAGCAACTGTTCACCCTTTATTCTTTCCACACTAAACACATCTTTCTAGCTCTTCCTGAGTCCCTCCCTTCTCTGCCCCCAAAACATGTTGTGAATATCTCAATTTTAGGAGTTATTAATAATTGTTTTGTAAGATTTTTAAGTAATCTCTACACCTAATGTGGGGCTCGAACTCACAACCTGGAGATCAAAAGTCACAGGCTCAACTGTCTGGGCCAGCCAGATGCCTCTAGGGCTATCAGTAATTATCTGTATACACATCTATGTCTTCTGCTGAACTGTAAATTCCTGATGGCAGGAAATTACATTTTATTCATGCTTATACTCCCTGCTCCTGGCAAACATTAGACAATAACTATGAATGGGCGGCTCGGTCGGTTAAGCATCTGTCTTGGGCTCAGGTCATGATCTCAGGGTCCTGGGATCGAGCCCCATGCCAGGCTTCGCGCTCAGCAGACAGTCTGCTTCTCCCTCTGCCCCTCCCCATCTTGTGGAGTCTCTTTCTCTTTCTCTCTCTCAAATAAAATCAAATCTAAAAAAAAAAATAAATAAAAGACACATTTCTATCCACTTATCAAAAGAGTGATTGTGAAGGAGATAGAGAGGCTTCAAGATACAAGCTAACAGAAGAATTCAGACTTTTGATATAGTAAAGAATTTATCTGTTCTTTGTCTCAGATTCCTGGCAAAGAGCTTCAGAAACCCTTGGAATTTCCTGAGTGACAGAAGTGTCTTTGTTATGCCCACCCTTCAGGTGGGCCCCAAGATGGCCCCACTGATGGGGCTGCTCACTAGAAAGACCAATCACAGGAGTAAGGGATTGAGATTTTGGGCTAGCCCAATCTACGGTGAGTGGAGGGGGCCAGAGGTGGGGTTCCATTACACAGCCAGTGATTTAATCAACCACGCGGATGTAATTAAGCCCAACCAAAACTCTAGCCCCACAGGCCCGGTGTTGCACCTTAATTGGTGAACACAGTGCTGTGCCGGGAGGGCGACACACCTAGATGCCACAAAAAGAGGGCACCGAAGCGGTGTGTCTCCTTCTCCACTCTAGACGTGGCCCCATGAATCTCTTCAATTCCTGATCTGCATCCTTCATAATAAAACTGTAACCCTACATACAGTGGTTTCGCTAAGTTCTGAATCGTTCTACCAAAGTATCAAAGCTGAGAGGATGTGGGGACCCCCAAATTTGTAGCAGGCCAGACAAGAGCGTGGGTGGACCGGGGCGTGGAGACCCGTCCCGCACAGTAGGAGGGCCGAGTCTGTGGAGGACTCTGCTCTCAATCCGCGGGCTCTTTCCTAACTGCAGGAAGCTGGGAGCAGAGATGAACTGTAGGACGCCAGTTATGACAGAAAATCCGTGTCAGAACAGTGACTTCAGAGAGATCTTAATGGTTTTGCTATTTTTTAAAGGGGAAGAAGACAAGTTATTCTTTTTTTTTTTTTTTTTTTGACAGAGAGAGAGAGATCACAAGTGGTCAGAGAGGCAGACAGAGGGGGAAGCAGGCTCCCCACTGAGCAGAGAGCCGGATGCGGGGCTCGATCCCAGGACCCTGAGACCATGACCTGAGCTGAAGGCAGAGGCTCAACCCACTGAGCCGTCCAGGCGCCCCGCAAGTTCTTATTCCTAAAGCAGGCATGTTCCTGTATCCGACCTGTATCTTGTCTCCTGAGGACCCTGACACCAGGCTGGCTTCATTCTTCCAAACCCACCTCCTGTAAGTGGTCTCCCGGGCGGCTCTAACGTTTACGCAGATAATACACTCGACCACCTCATCTGTCTTCTCACTCGCCTTCGCCTCATTCCCCCACCTCTTTCCTATAAGCTCCTAGTCATAACCCTTAGAGGCCTCAAACTAAAAGGTTCCTTAGAGACAGATGCCCTGCTTGAACACGTGAGCCAGGCCAGGTGCAGCACACGACGGGAAACTGAGGGCTGACGGCAGGGGAAGAATGCATATCCCAACCAAGGTTGTGGCACAGCTGGGGGGACTGCTCCCACTGAGTGACACACAGCCACTGATGTCATCCAGGAAATGTGGATTAACTGTTGACAGATGTTCTGACTTTTCTTCTAAAAAGCAGATTTCTTTTTTTTTTTTTTAAAAGATTTTATTTATTTATTTGATAGACAGAGATCACAAGTAGGCAGAGAGGCAGAGAGAGAGAGGAGGAAGCAGGCTGTCCACAGAGCAGAGAGCCCGATGCGGGGCTCGATCCCACGACCCTGGGATCATGACCCGAGCCGAAGGCAGTGGCTTTAACCCACTGAGCCACCCAGGCGCCCCTAAAAAGCAGACTTCTGAACTCCTATATGAAATCTCCAGATTTTTACACTTCAGCAAATAATTTTTTTAAAAACAGAAGAGATCACACACAGTCCCATATAAACCAGAGGCTGATGGCTGTTAATCACTACTTTCAGAACTGCAGGTCGTCGGGGCTGCCCCAGGCCCCCCTTCTCACTCTGCACGCCCTCCTGACGGGGCACTGGCCATCACACGATGACGGACACGCAGACGGTTCGTAAACGTATCACCTGCTTTTGCTTCGACAGCCCAGGGGAACGGCTCACACACGACCATAAAAAGAACACCAGGACGATATGGAAACCGCGCGAGACCACACATGACTTTTCAAAGCACACCAATGTTCGGAAGCACCAAGTTAACAGTGGGAGAGAATACGTTCACACAAACGAAACGGGGAAAACCATCCCACATTCCTCTTCTTCCCTCCAACCGGCCAGAGCCTGGTCAATGAGTGCTTATCCTGGGGGTCCCCGACTTCCGTGCACAACAGCCAAACGAGGACGACGGGGCAGAACCAGCTCTACGTGGCGCCATGCATCTACCAACGACACACTGTGGGCTCCGCCTGAGCGGCTTCAACCCTTCTACAGTCCCTTCGATCAGGTTACCTTTTCCTTTTCCTAAAAAAGTTAAAGCCTATGCTTACTGGAGTATTTATTTATAATCTGTCTTTTTAACTGCTGCTGGCATTTTCTAGAATTGTTTTTCTTGGTGCTCTGGTTACAGAGTCGCATACATTTGGTGAATGAGCTCCCGGCTTTTTCTTTCCCAGAGCCCTTTTGTTTTCAGTGAATGATACTGACAGTTTCTCAAAAGCTCATAGTGGAATGCTCCAATCTCCAGCCAACACATCTTTATGGAGCTCCAGACTTAGATCTCCAAGTGCCTGCTCCGTATCTCCACGTGAATGTTCTAAAGGCATCCCAAAGGTGATACAGATTAAAGAGCAAACCGCTCTCCTGAAATGCCTGCCTCCTCCCGTTGGCGCCAGACTCTCCAGTGTGCCGCCCGGGCCGGCCAACGTGCTCCGCTAAGCGCCACGGTTTCCTCCAGACGGACCCCCATGCCGCCCACAAACTGGTCTCCCTGTAGCTGTTTTTCTCCGCTACAGTTCAGTGTTCACACGTGAGCCAGAATGATCATTTAAAAACACAAATCTAAAATCAACACCCCTCTGTCCCTTGCCTAAGCCTAGCATAAAACCTCAACTCTCTGGACACGGTCTGGCGTCTTTACTCACAA
Source organism: Taxidea taxus jeffersonii (assembly GCA_003697995.1). Classification (NCBI taxonomy): domain Eukaryota; kingdom Metazoa; phylum Chordata; class Mammalia; order Carnivora; family Mustelidae; genus Taxidea; species Taxidea taxus. Next base: position 85,561 of record ML101923.1, on the reverse strand, counting down.
CTCTGGCACCGTGCTCTGTGTCCCTGTCCGGCCACAGGGACCCCGCTGCAGAGTCTAACATCCAAACTCTTCGTCCAGGACTTCAAATGTGCTCTTTACTCAAACCTTAGCTTGGGAAGCCAGTGGCTTCTTGTCCTTCAACTTTCTGTCCTTAGGCCATAACTAGTAACTTTATCTAATTACGTGTCCCCCTCCCCTAATGATCCATCCCAACGCTGTTACAGTAACTCGACGGCGTTTTCCCTCCATTATGCCTTCGTCTGCGTGCTTGCTAGGCTACTGGGTGTCTTCCCTCGCTGGGGCTGAGCGCTGATGAGGCCCGTTGTCATGTCTTTACTATGTGCCAGGGACCAGAAGAACACCACACGCTTTAGACTTTAATAAGTAAAGGAAGCGGTGAATGAGTGAATAAATGCGTCAGTGCAGCACCATCTCCCCTGCCAGCCGCTGCTCCTCCTTCGGGTAACGAACGGTTTGGAGTCACTTTCTCAGGGACGGCTTGCTGCGTTAGGCCCACGTTCCAAACGCTCATAGACCCTGTTCTTTTCCTTTCTTTCCTCTTTAATACCCCTTTATCAATTTTTAATGACATCTAATGTGTAAATTTTTTTTATCACCCCCTCCTCCGCTGTAAGGTGCCCGAGCACAAGGAGTCTGCTTGCCGTACTCCCTCATGTTTCACTAGGGCCCGCAAAGGAGAATGCCTGGGGGACAGATACCCAGTGACTGCTGCTGATTGTTTATCAAGTATTTGTTGAATAAATCTAACTTTAACTTTAGGAATTTTTTCTCTTCATTACATTGTTAAAAACTAAACAATGTTCAAGTTTCTCAACCAAAATGGCTTTTAGTTTTTAAAAGTTCATGAATAATGAACAGCAGGGGCAAAAACCTATCTCTGAGGGGCTTATTGTTTCCTCTCACGAAGGAGTTTTTCATCTTTGGGGGACTGATACCGCCGACTAACATGATGCACTTACCGCGGGCTAACCCCTTCCCTACACACTGTGATCTCATTACTTGTCCTGATTACCTTATTACCGTTTCATAGGAATGGACACAGAGGCTTAGAGATTTTAGAGAGTCTGATGAAATGTATGGATTTTCTCCCGAGAAGCACACACAAGCTACACACACACAATTTTATTTGTAACAGGAGAGGTTCTATGGACTCCCTAGGGTTAATTTACGAACCCCCAGGGCTGAGATCTCTGATAAAGAATTTCTGATTAGAGATGCCTTCTACAGGATGTATCCTGCATCTAGTTTTCTTTTTTTTTTTTTGCATCTAGTTTTCTATCTTTGTTTCAATTCTTTTTTTCCCCCTTTCAATTCTTAAGACACTTTGCAGATGTTACAAATGTATTTATTATCTAGATTTGCTTCATGTCATTTTATAAGCAACTGAATCAGCTTTTACAAAGATACCTAGAGAGAACTCTGCAGAATGAAGTCCCTCTGAATATTGTCACCTTTTGTGAAGCTGGTAATTTGGAATGCTTCGATTTTTGTAATGAGGCATATAGAGTTAACAACTTTTTTTCCTGTAACATAAAATCACTTGTGATTATTAGATTAGCGTATACCTTGAAAGTCCTGCACAGCCCCTAAGAGATATCTATGAGCCATTTTTCACTGAAGAAACTGTGTAATTTTTCCTGGTTTCCAAAAGCTGAGTGTTACTTGTTTTTATAATGCTATCTCTTCTCAAAATCCAAAATTATTGCAAAGACATACCTTACCTTACTTCTCACGTCTACTGGAAATGAGAACTTTGAAGACAATATTTCACATTTATTTATAGAAACACAAACAAACCAAAAACCAGGAGCTCTATTAAAGGTCCACATACATGTATCAGGCAACCTGTAGGCAGAATATCCTCCTTTTCCCATACAAATGACAAGGAAACAGTAACCCGCTTACCTGTCACGGTCTGCACTGCCCTCTCGCCGGAAGGCAGCGGCTCCTTCCTGTGAGGCCGAGCTAGCGAAGCGTCCTGTGCAGAAAACAGTCCAGGGCTGTCAGTTACTTTCTTCCGGCCGCTGGAGTTAGGGTTCGAAACTCTGCAGCTGCCTTGCACTATTGCACTTGTGAAAAGGTTCGTATGTTCATCACTGCTGGCCGGATCAGAGTTGGGAGTGAATCCTCCCAGGGATAAACTTGGAGAACTTTCCGAACAGTCAATCTGTAAAGGCGTCTGCAGTCCCAGGGCCAGTGGACTAGATTCTGAAGGCTCTCGGTGAACCCACTGCTCGTCTCTATTTATTAAGCTTTTGGAAGGAGAGAGATGAGGGCAGGACATATGACATCGGTGCTTTTCCTTGTGTTTGTATCGCTCTCCAACAGTTTCTTTTCCAAATCGATAGCGCTTCAAAGACTCCAAAACAGACCTGGAAGAGCCCGCGTCCATGGAAACCTGGGGCTGCTCAGAAGAGCGGTGTTCCCTGTGCTTGTGACGGTGCCTGTGCTTGTGCTCGACCATCCACCCGTAGGCCATCTCGGGAGGGACGCTAGGGTAGGTACTCATGGAAAGGAGGGGAGTCCTGCTGGTCGTGAGGAAGGCCTCCTGTCGGAGCAGCTTGTGTTTTTTCTTACGGTATTTGGTGGGATTGAGAAGCAGATGGCCAGCATGCATGTAGGAAGGGGGTGGAAGCGGGGGGGTGAAAGGAGGAGAAGGAGGAGGAGGGTAGAGAGCCGGTGGGTACCTTCCGTAGTAGCCCAACCCTAGGGGAGCGGCCGCAAGGGGCGAGGGAGAATAAGGCATGCCATAGGAGGGGTAGAACCCAGTTCCGGAAAGAGGAAAACTAAGGCTGTGCATGAAGGGCATCTCAGCCATGGCCTCCCTCATCTTAGGAGGCCTCCCTCTCTTCTTTTTTAAATCAGGTTTTCGAATGTAGTGCAAAGGGTCTAAGGGGAAGGAAGGGTGCGTATAGAAACTATTAAAATTGATTCGAAAAATAGTCGGCAGCAGGTCTCGGGGGATAAAGTGGTGACTCCGATGGGTGATCCGAATTTCACTCAGACGACTTATCAGCTCCTCCAGATCCGCAATGAAGTCCGGATCCTGTCTGCTTCGGAGCTGGGGGTATTTCTTTTTCCGTTTTCGCTTCTGCCTTTTCATCTTGTCATAGCTGAGGTAATCATGGTTCCTGCGCTTACATTTATGCTTGTGTTTTTCTTTCAGGCTGCTCAGGACTGTGGAGGTTTCAGGGGGAATCAGAGACACATGTTCAAAAGAATGCCTCCTCTTCTTCTGTCCGCAGAACTTCTCCGCTCTGTCTGACGTGCTGTTATTATCTGTCCCGATTCCACTGTCGCTGGGAATGGTCTCATCGCTGTGAGACTCGCTAATGGGAGAAGGAGTTGCTTCCTTCAGAGAGGTGAGCTCACTCAAGTGCGAGGGAGAATTTGGCAACAAAGTCGGAGGAGAGAGTCGCCTCCTGCCCTTGGCGGCCTTCTTCATGGCCAGAGTCGGGATCACGCCGCCCCGGCTGGAGTGCAAATGCAAGTACGGCGCCGCGCTGGGCTCCACGAAGCCCGCGTCGCTGCTCACGGGGCTCTGGCCTCCGCTGGTCCCGGAAGACTGCGAGCAGACGGGCGACGGCAGGATCTCGGGACCGCCGGCCGACGAAGGCAGCAGAGGCGGGAGTATCTGTCCCAGCGCGGCCCCAGCCGCCTGCTGCGCGGTTTGCTCCAGGACCGCCAGGCTGCTGGGGCTGCCGGAGAGAATGCCATTTAAGACAGTTTTTGGCTTTCGACCCCTTCTCTTCCCTATGTAAATGGTTCCTTTCTTGCTGACGTTTATCTGCTGGCCCAACTTAGAGCCGAACGTGGCGGCGAGACTTGACACTGTGTTATGGAGCTTGGATTGCACTTTCCCCTTATTACTGGATTCTACGGAGCTTGAAAGGATCTGATTCAACAGCTTCTTCCTCTTCAAAGTCTTCATTTTATTTATCTTGCGGATAATTGTTTTCATTAACTGTCCATTGTTTCTCTTGGTAATTTTTTTATCTGGCTCCATCTCCAGGTCACTCATGCTGCAGACGGAGGGCCTGTGACTGTCGTCCAGGTCGTCTGGGTCCTGAAGCTGGTCCTCACTCTCAAAGAAATCACTGCTGCTTCGATGGTTGTCGCTTTCCGACTCCAGCTTGCTTGGACTCTCAGTGGCAACGAACGGGGCCACGGAGAGAACAGGTGGCTTCATCTTGACCGGGGACCTCATCTGCCTCTTAGGCCGGCCTCGTTTTTTCGGAAAAGGAGACACAGAAAGACTTTGTTTGAAGGAAGGAATTTCAATTTCGGGCTGCAAAATTGGGGGTTCCTGTTCGTCCTTAGACTGCAGAGAAAGAACTTTAGAGGCAGGGATTTTCAAAGTCCTCTTAGGCGGGCCTTCCAGCTGCGGCATCTCCTTCGCTTTAGGTCGCCCTCTTTTGGGCTTATAGATACCGGACAGGAGGTCACTAGAGACGCACATGCTGGAGGGCAGCTTGTGAGCAGCGAAAGCCTTGGGCGATGTCTTTTCACTCTCAGCTAAGAGAGCGAGAGACGGCGCGGCGGACTTGCTCAACTTTGGCAAGCGGCGCTTGAGGAAGTCGTGGTCTACAAACGGAGACGGGCCGATGTTTTTCATAAACTTGGCTGGCTCGGCATTCCCGCTTGATAGTGAGCTGCATGAAACGTTTTTGAAAAGCTCGGATCTTTCCAATTCTAGCCCTTTTGGAGACCGGCATGTGCTTCTTGCCACCACTTTAGTCCACCGAGGTTTTCTCCCTTTCCTTTTCTTGAGTGGTTTGGCCTGCAGGCTGGAGCTCAGGCTCTCGGCAAGCTGGCAGTGTTTGTCGGGCGCAGTGACCGCCCCGAGTTTCAGAAAGGGCTTGCTGCCAAATAAACTGGTGAAGTTAACCACGGCGGGCGTGAGCGCGTGAGTACTGGACTCAGGAGTCAAAGGTGCCTTTTTTCCCAGGGAAGAGCTTATTCTTGGAATATCTATGTGCGTGACTTTTGAATCAGTTAGCTCTTTCTCAATTCCTTTACATTCGATGTTCACGCTGTGGCCCACGGACCTGTGACCGCCGTTCAGGTGGGCGCTCTCCGCGGGAAACTGCTTCTTGCCAGCAGATGCGGAAAGGTCCTCCAGCAATTCCGGGGGAGGACTCAGAAGTAAGGGATGAGGGGCCAACTGTGAAGACGTTTCCGGGGCACTTCTGGTTAAGGGGTTAACTGACGAAGAAGGTGACGGGCAAGGGAGGCTGCCCTCCCCCGCCGCACTGAAAGGGGACTTTGCCGTGGACGCGTCAGAAGCAGCTCCCGTCTGGAAGTCCGGAGAAGTGCAGTACACGGGAGCTGGCTTTTCGTGCTTTGAGGGCTCGTACGGGCCCCTGTCACTGGCTGAGAAACTGTCTGGCTGAATGCATGCTCCCTCATTAAACATTTCTTTCTCCAAATTAATGATTTCTTTTCGAACTGAGAACTTCTCCAATATGCTTTCTTTACTCTGCCTTATAACATTCTTCTCAAAAGTTTTGCTGGTGGTACTATCTTTCAGGGACTCCGGAATTCCCTGGCTTTCATGACTACTGACGTTTGTACTACAAGAAGCCTTAAGTGGTTCCTGAGCGGGAAGCAGTGCTTCAGCCTTAAGGTTTATGGCATCCGGACTGACCAGTCCCGCCACAGAACAACTCACTAGTTTCTTTCCCATGTCCTTAGTCACTAATCCCACCGCGGAACCGGCCACAATCTTCTTCGCACAGTCCTTGGCCACCAGGCCGACGGTGGAACTTAACTTCTTGCCCAAGTCTTTGTTGACCAGTCCGACCACAGTGCCGAGTCCTAATTTCTTTCCGGATTCCTTATTCACTAAGCCTGGAACAATACCAATTCCTAGCTTCTTTCCTGAATCCTTGCTCAGCAGCCCTACTGTAGTGACAGTCCCCGGCTTCCGGCCCAAGTCTTTGTTAATGAATACGGCCGCACTGCCAGCTCCTAGCTTCCTCACGGAGTCCTTGTTGACCAGTCCTACTGTTGCATTAAACACTGGCTTTTTCCCAGGATCTTTAGTTACCAATCCAACCGCTGTGCTGATAGCTGGTTTTTTTATTAAGTCCTTATGGATTATTCCCGCTACGGAGCCAACACCTGCTTTCCTGATCAAATCCTTGCTGACCAATCCCGCAGGAGTGCCAGTTCCTAACTTCTTCGGTTTAGTCTTGGAAGACTTAGAGGGAGGACAAGTTGCAATGAGCTGTGCCAACTTTTCTGTTACACTCGTTCCTCCGTTAAGTAATGCTCTGTCCTTTAAATCAGGATCCCGGCTGCCAACAAGAGTCGAGGACGCCGCGTTAATGTAATCCGTCATTTCTGAGTGTACCGGAGAAAGCTTCTTGGACAGAGGACTGTGGGCTCCCTGTGAAGGAAGATGCACGCTCTCTTCAGACTGGCATTCAACGGCTGCAACATCACCTGTTTTCTTGTACAACTTGGAAGGGTCCTAAAATTTGAACAAGAAAAAGGTTTCAGAGAGAATAAACCTATCACTTCAGTTCAGCATTATAAGTGAACAAACCGACTGATCACGTATCAGACAAAAGGTAGGCAGTGGCGCTATTTGAAAAAGACCTGGCGGATGTTACACTGTGCCACAGGAGGAGAGTTCCTCTGCCGCTGTCAGAGGCCAGCAAAATGTTCTGTCTTTGCTGAATTCCAACCTGCCATACAGACCTATATATATTACTCAGTATTTAGAAATACCCCTATTATTTTTTGACACTGTTCTAAAAAGGCAGATTACCAGTCTACTCTTACTTTACTTTAAACCAAATAAATACACATTAGCCTACAAATGCACTGTTTTTGAAAAGAGAAGTATTGTTCGTTACAAAATCCCATGGTCCTTTTGATAAAATAATTGATCACAGCCCACCTCCTTCATTGTCTTTAAAGATTTCCAACGAGGGCCATATGACCCCACCCACTGCCACTCCTTTAGCTCACTCTCACTAATGGTCTTGAGTAGTCACTCCAGTTCCCTCTTCAGTGACAGGAGTAAAAAGGACAATGAAATACATTCATACTTTATTTTTTTTCTTAAAGATTTTATTTATTTATTTTGCCGGAGAGAGAGATCACAAGTAGGCAGAGAGAGAGGGGGAAGCAGGGTCCCTGCTGAGCAGAGAGCCCGATGCGGGGCTCGATCCCAGCACCCTGAGATCATGACCCGGGCCAAAGGCAGGGGCTTTAACCTACTGAGCCACCCAGGCGCCCCCATACTTTCTTTGGAATGTAGTTTTATATAACATTTTAGGGTTAGAAATAACTTTTAAGTCATTAACATAAATTGTTATCCAGTTCACGAATCCTCACCATATAATTTACAGGGGAATTCATGACTTCACACACCAATCTGTTTTACTTTTGAATAACAATTAAGGAACTGTCTTCTGGGGCACCTGGGTGGCTCAGCTGGTTAAGCGTCTTCTGCCTTCCGCTGGAGTCATGACTTGGGAATGAGCCCTGCATCAGGCTCCTCGTTCAGTGGGGAGCCAGCGTCTCCCTCTCTCTCTGCCTGCTGCTTCCCCTGCTCATGCTCTCTCCTTCTCTTGCTCTCTCTGTCAAATAAATAAATAAAATCTTAAAAAAAAGTTATCTTCTTTCCAGTTCCTCTTTTTTCCTTCAGCACAGGTTTTTTTTTAAACAATTGAAGTATGATTGACAGAAAGAGTCCTTTTTAGCCATGAAAGTGAAATGAAAGACTTGAACAAATGGAAAAACATACTGTGTTCATGAAAAGACGACATAAAGATGACAATATTTCCCTAAACAAACATATAAATTTAATACTATCCCAATAAGAATACCACCAAGATTTCTTTCCAGAATCAGAAAAATTATCACATTCATTGGAAAAAAATAGACAAGCAGGAATAGCTAGCAGAATCTAAAAAGAAGAAAAGCTAGGGCATCAGAGTGGCTCAGCTGGCTAAGTATCTGCCTCTTGATTTCAGCTCAGATCATGATCTCAGAGTTGTGAAATCAAGCCCAGCATCTGTGGAGTCTGCTTAAGATTCTCTCTCTCCCTCTGCCCCCCAACCCAAATATAAAAAGAAGAAAAGCAAGGAGATAACTATACCAAATGTTAAAGTACTTTTTTTAAAAAGAGATTTTATTTATTGATTTGACAGAGAGAGAGAGAGATCACAACTAAGCAGAGAGGCAGGCAGAGAGAAAGGGGGGGAAGCAGGCTTCCTGCCAAGCAGAGAGCCCGATGCGGGGCTCCATCCCGGGACCCTGAGATGATGACCTGGGATGAAGGCAGAGGCTTAACCCACTGAGCCACCCAGGCGCCCCTGTTAAAGTACTTTTTAAAGCTTCTATCATGAAAACAGTATGGAACTGACACATGAAGAGACAAAAGACCCAATGTAACAGGGCAGAGCAACAAAAGACAAATTCAAGCACCCAGACATGAACTCTATGTAACATGGTGTGACTCCTACAGCAGGGAGACCGGTAAGAACTGGGAAACTACCACCTACATTAACTAGATCTCTGGAATCCCACTGTGGGAGAATTATTCCAAGACACACAGGCAAAAATACAAAGGATACAGAGAGCAATAAAATGTACACTATGTTTTAAGATTTTATGTCTTCTAGGTCTGTGAAATATGTTGCTGGTTTTTTTTTTTAGTTAGTTAGTTAACTTATTTATTTATGCAATCTCTATATCCTATGTGGGGATTGAACTCACAACCCTGAGACCAAGAGTCACATGCTCCCCCGAATGAGTCAGAAAGGTGCCCCGACCACTATTTTAATAGCAAATCCCTAAAATGATTATCTACAGGGGAGTGGCTGAATAAACCAAAGTGTAGAACAAACCAATCTGTAGAACAGAGTACTATGAAACATAGTGCTGTGATACTCTTCAAGAATATATTGTTAAATGAGAAAAGCAGGATAGAGGAATATGAATACATGCCTGATTATATTAAACATGGAAGAGAAAAAACAAAGATGAATGAAAATGGTGATGTATGAGGGAGGAAAGAAACCTAGAAGTTAGAGCTCTCTGCATTTGCTTATAGTAATTAGTGTTTTAAATATTTAAGAAACAAAATTATATCATATAGAAAAATATTCCAAATCTCTAAATATTAAAAACAATGTAAACAAATACATCTACTAAATTAACTACATAGCTACATGGAAAGCAATTATTTTGAATTACCTTTTAAAATATTTATTTATTTATCTTAGAGACAAGAGAGAGTATACAAGCATGAGTAGAGGGAAGGGCAAAGGGACATAGAGACAAGCAGACTTTTCACTAAGCTCAGAGCCCCACATGGGGTTCAATCCCCAAACCCTGAGATGATAAAAGCATTTTGTTATGGTAAATTTCAAATTAAAAAGTAGAGTGGCCAGTACAAGTGAAGAGATACATATTCATCACTAGGATCATCTTGTACATTTCCTATCTGGTACTTGGAAACAGTCTGTTCCAAAAGGAACTCTGGTTCATTTCAATGAGAAATAGTACATAGAGGCAACAGTCTTGAGTGTCAGAGGTGTTCACTGCTACTGGAATTTCACTGTTTATAGGCCATTTGAACAAAATAGGGGTCTTCCTAAGAGTCAAGTAAGATCTGCTTTTCTGCAACTTGCATTCACTGATCTAAGTCTTACCTTCCCAAGCTACACACAGTATGTCTAACTGCTCTAGTTTCCAAAAGCTTTCCACGCGTCTGAACTCAGTCAGCATATTCAAACTGGCCCTGAGCAGTCTCACATGTCTTCTGGCCATTTCCTCAAGGCTGAGTTTCAGTTTCTCAATACTCCTCTTTACATTGTGGCAACTATGGCAGAACACACCACCAGCAACAGCTGATGAAGTCAGAATTAAGGAAACGTAATCACTGGTTTTGGACTAGACTCCTACAGTTTTACTCAAGAGGAGACAGACTTCTTTGACAGTCTCCTGTACAACTTATGTTAAACTTGTAATTAAAGAAGCCTCTTACATTTTCTTCCCATTCTATTAAGAATCAATATTCTCATTCCGTACTTTCAAAGTTACTTTTCAAAACTTAAAAATTAAGAGGCTTTATTATTCTAAGTATTTTAAAATATATTTCTATCTGAAAACTGCAGCATTTCCAATTCTAAAATTGACCTAAATCTGTCTTGTATAAACTATGTGCAACAACATGGATAAGCTTACTAAAAGTAGTGAAGGAAGGAAGCCACTGTGTACTATACAATCCCACTCAAATTAGGTTCACAAACAGGCATCGTTAGTTACACTATTACTAGCATTACTGGTTACACTATTAAAAGTCGGGAAAACTGTCTCCCCCAGTATGAGGTAGTATGGTATGTCCTAGGAGTAAAAGAAAAGGAGCATGAGGAGGGCTTAATGGGTGCTGGCAATGCACTCTCTTTTAACTTGAATGATGGCTAAATGGGGTGTCTGGGTTTGTGAAAATTCACTGAGCTGTCACACTGATGAATTGAATGTAGTTACACTTCAATAAAAGTTTTTTTTTTTTAATTCTGCCTAAAAGCAGGGATATATACAGCTCCTGTAAGCTGTTGAATCTGGATTTTCATTTCTATCTGAAATATTGCCCTCCAATTAACGAAAATCAGACTAAGGCAGGACCCCACGTAAATGGTCAATGATTACAGAGAAGAAGAAATCCAGGGCAAACAGAAACTAAAAGAATTTGCCATCACCAAAACCCCTACTAGAAATACTGAAAGGAATCCCTTAAGCAAAGAGAGAGTCCAAAAGCAAAACAGACCAGAAAGAAACAGAGACAATATACAGTAAAAGTCACCTTACAGGCAATACAATGGCACTAAATTAATACCTTTCAATAGTTACCCTGAATGTAAATGGGCTAAATGTCCCAATCAAAAGACACAGGGTATCAGACTGGATTAAAAAAAAGCAAGACTCATCTATATGCTGTCTGCAAGAACTCATTTCAGACCTAAAGACAACTCCAGATTTAAAGTGAAGGGGTGGAAAATCATTTACCACGCTAATGGACATGCAAAAGAAAGGTGGGGTGATAATCCTTGTATCAGACAAATTAGATTTTAAAGGTTTTTTTTTTTTAAGATTTTTTTAAAATTTTTATTTATTTGTTATAGAGAGAGAGAGAGCAAGCACAGGCAGACAGAGAGGCAGGCAGAGGCAGAGGCAGAGAGAGAAGCAGGCTCCCTGCCCAGCAAGGAGCCCGATGTGGGACTCGATCCCAGGACGCTGGGATCATGACCTGAGCCGAAGGCAGCCACTTAACCAACTGAGCCACCCAGGCGTCCCCAGACAAATTAGATTTTAAACCAAAGACTACATTAAGAGATGAGAAAGGACACTCTATCATACTTAAAGGGTCTGCCCAAGAAGAAGATCTAACAATAATAAATATTTATGCTCCTAACATATGAGTAGCCAATTATATAAGCCAATTAATAACAAAATCAAAGAAACATATTGACAATAATACAATAATAGCATGGGACGTTAACACCCCCCTCACTGAAATGGACTGATCATTTTTTTTTTTTAAGAGTTTATTTAGTTATTTGAGAGAGAGAGAAAGCATGAGCAGGGGAAGTGGGAGAGGGAGAAGCAGACTCCTTGCTGAGCAGGGAGCCCGATGTGGGGCTCGATCCCGGGACCCTGGGATCATGACCTGAACTGAAGGTAGGCCCTTAACTGACTGAGCCACCCAGTTGCCCCTGGACCGATCATCTAAGGAAAAAAATTAACAAGGAAATAAGGGCATTAAGTGACACACTGGACCAGATGGACATCAGAGATATATTCAGAACATTCCATCCAAAGCAACAGAATACACATTTTTCTCTAGTGCACATGGAACATTCTCCAGAATAGATCACATCCTGGGTCACAAATCAGGTCTCAACCAGTACCAAAAGACTGGAATCATTCCTGAATATTTTCAGAACACAATGCTCTGAAGCTAGAACTCAATCACCAGAGGAAAGGTGGAAAGAACTCAAATACATGGAGGCTAAAAAGCATCCTACTAAAGAATGAATGGGTCAACCAGGAAATTAAAGAAGAATTTAAAAAATTCATGGAAACAAATGAAAATGAAAACACAACTGTTCAAAATCCTTGGGATGCAGCAAAGGTGGTCCTAGGAGGGAAGTATATAGGAATACAAGCCTTTCTCAAGAAACAAGAAAGATCTCAAATACAGAAACTAACCTTACACCAAAGGAGCTGGAGAAAGAACAGCAAATAAAGCCTAAATCCAGCAGAAGAGAAGTAACAAGGATCAGGGCAGAAATAAATGAAACAGAAATCAAAAGAACAAATCAACAAAACTAAAAGATGGTTCTTTGAAATAAGACTGATAAACCCTTGGCCAGACTTATCAAAAAGAAAAGAGAAAGGACCCAAATAAATAAAATCATGAGTGAAAGAGGACAGATCACACCCAACACTGAAAAAATACAAACAATTATAAGAACGTATTATGAGCAACTATATGTCAACAAATAAGACAATCTGGAAGAAATGGATGCAGTTCTGAGACGTATTAACTACCAAAACTGAACCAGGAAGAAATAGAAAACGTGAACAGACCCATAACCAGCAAGGAAATTGAAGCAGTCATCAAAAATCTCCCTACAAACAAGAGCCCAGGGCCAGAAGGTTCCCAGGGGAATTCTGCCAAACACTTAAGGAAGAATTAATACCTATTCTTCTGAAACTTTTCCAAAAATAGAAATGGAAGAAAAACTTCCAAACTCATTTTATGAGGCCAGCATTACCCTGATCCCAAAAGTAGACAAAGACCCCATCAAAAAGAATTACAGAGCAATATCCCTGATGAACATGGATAAAAAAACTCACCAAAATACTAGCCAATAGCATCCAAAAATACACTAAAAGGATTATTCACCATGACTAAGAGGGATTTACTTCTGGGCTGCAAGTTTGGTTCAACACTTGCAAATCAATCAATGTGATACAATACACTAATAAAAGAAAGAACAAGAACCATATGATCCTCTCAATAGATGCTGAAAAAGCATCTGACAAAGTACAGCATCCTTTCTTGATCAAAACTCTTCAGAGTGCAGGAATAGAGGATACATACCTCAATATCATCAAAGCCATCTATGAAAAACCCACAGCGAATATCATTCTCAATGGAGAACAACTGAGAGCTTTTCCCCTAAGGTCAGGAGCACAGCAGGGATGTCCACTCTCACCACTGCTGTTCAACATAGTACTAGAAGTCCTAGCCTCAGCAATCAGACAACAAAAAGAAATAAAAGACATCCTCAGCAATTAGACAACAGAAAGAAATAAAAGACATCGGAATTGGCAGAGAAGAAGTCAAACTCTCACTCTTTGCAGATGATATATAACACTTTATGTGGAAAACCCAAAAGACTCCAGGCCAAAACTGCTAGAACAGAAATTCAGTAAAGTGTAAGAATATAAATCAATGCTCAGAAATCAGTTGCATTTCTTTACACCAAGGCAGAAGAAAGAGAAATTAAGGAGTCGATTCCACTTAACAGTTGCAACCCAAACCAAAAGATACCTGGAAATAAATCTAACCAAAGAGGCAAAGAATCTGTACTCAGAAAATTATAAAGTACCCTTGAAAGAAATTAATTTGTATGGAACCAGTAAAGACCCGGAATAGCCAGAGGAAGGTTGAAAAAGAAAAAGCAGAACTGGTGGCATCACAATTCAATAGACTTCAAGTTCTATTACAAAGCTGTAATCACTAACACAGTATGGTACTAACACAAAAAAATACACATAGATCAATGGAACAGAACAGAGCACTCAGAAATGGACCCTCAACTCTATGGTCAGCTAATCTTTGACAAAGCAGGAAAGACTGTCCAATGGAAAAAAAGACAGTCTCTTTGAAAATTGGACAGCCACATGCAGAAAAATGAAACTGGATCATTTCCTTACACTATACACAAAATGGATGAAAGACCTCACTGTGAGACAGGAATCCATCAAAATCCTTGAGGAGAACACAGGCAGCAACCTCTTTGACCTCAGCCTCAACAGCCTCTTTGACCTCAGCCGCAGCAACTTCTTAGACACATCACCAAAGGCAAGTGAAGCAAGGGGCAGAATGAACTATTGGGACTTGATCAACATAAGAAGCTTTTGCACAACAAAGGAAACAGTCAATAAAACCAAAACAACTGACAGAATGGGAGAAGATATTTGCAAATGACATACCAGATAAAGGGCTAGTATCCAAAATCTATAAAGAACTTACCAAACTCAACGCCCAACAAACAAATAATCCAATCATAAAATGGGCAGAAGACATGAACCGACATTTCCGCAAAGACATCCAAATGGCCAACAGACATATCAAAAAGTGCTCAACAACCCATGACATTACGGAAATACAAATCAAAACTGTGATGAGATACCACCTCACATAAGTCAGAGTGGCTAAAATTAGTAAGTCGAGAAATGACAGATGTTGGCAAGGATGCGGAGAAAGGGGAACCCTCCTACACTGCTGGTGGGAATGCAAACTGGTGTAGCCACTCTGGAAAACCGGACAGAGGTTCCTCAAAAAGTTAAAAATAGAGCCACATTACAACCCAGCAACTGCAGTACTGGGCATTTACCCTAAAGATACAAATGTAGAGATCTGAAGGGGCACCTATCCCCCAATGCTTACAGCAGCAATGTCCACAATAGCCAAACTACGGAGAGTCCAGATGTCCACTGACAGATGAACGGATAATGAAGATGTGATATATATATAATATAATGGAACATTACATATATTATATATGTATGTATATGTGTATATATATGTATGTAATGTATATATAGGTATATGTATATATACATGTATATACATGTATATGTATATATAGATAACGGAATATTATGCAGCCACTGAAAAAAAAATAGAAATCTTGCCATTTGCAATGATGTGGATGGAACTAGATGGTATTTTGCTAAGTGAAATAAATCAATCAGAGAAAGACAATTATCATATGATCTCACTGATTTGAGGAATTTGAGAAACAAGGAAGAGGATCAGGGAAGAGAGGAAGGGAGGGAAAAATGAAACAAGATGAAACCAGAGAGGGAGACAAACCATAAGAGACTCCTAATCTCAGGAAATAAACTGAGGGGTGCTGGAGTGGTGGGGGTGGGAGGGATGCTGTGGCTGGGTGATGGAAACTGGGGAGGGTATGTGGTATGGTCAGTGCTGTTTACTGTATAAGACTGATGAATCACAGACCTGTACCCCTGAAACAAATAATACATTATATGCTAATTAAAAAAAAGCTGTATAAGGTTTTTTTAAAAAGGAGGAAAAACAACAACAAAGACATACATAGATAATTTGGTTTTGCTTTCAAAGATTTTTTCTTCCAAATCATGATATAATACTAGATAAACTGAGTTGATGATATAATATTAGTTAAGATGTTGAAAACTACACTTGGTACTGGTGATATCCTCTTGCATTTCTTTTTCTTTTTTTAAAGATTTTACTTATTTACTTGCCACAGAGAGAGAAAACAGAGAGAGAGAGAAAGAGCACAAGCAGGGGGAGCAGCAGGCAGAGAGAGAAGCAGACTCCCTGCTGAGCAAGAAGCCTGACTCGGGACTTGATCCCAGGACCCTGGGATCATGTTCCCAGCCAGAAGTAGACGCTCAACTGACTGAGCAACCCAGGTATCCCTCCTCTTACATTTCTAAGAACGCTTTAAAGTGACAACTAATAAGTACCATTTTTAAGATAGTGTATATTAGCCAATGAAAAAGTGACTGTATCAAAGCATCCTATTAGGCATGTAATTTTTTTCAACACGAAAAGAGCTTTCTTCCAAGTATAATATTTATACGCTATTTAAAAAAAGAGACAAAAATACTATCATCCACAAACACTTTTACATTTCAGGTATTTCCATCACACACACAACAGCCATGCGTACACTGTTTTATAAAAACGGGCCCAGGGCGCCTGGGGGGCTCAGTGTGTTAAGCCTCTGCCTTTGCCTCAAGACATGATCTCCGGGTCCTGGGATCCAGCCCCCCCTTCCGGCTCTCTGCTCCGCGGGGAGCCTGCTTCCCCCTCTCTCTCTGCCTGCCTGCCTGCGATCTCTGTCTGCCAAATAAATAAAATCTTTAAAAATAAATAAATAAAAATAAAAGTAAATAAAAATGGGCCCCAAATGCTTTTTGTTTTGTGGGTCAGTTAACTTCAATGATGCAAGGAAGACACCTCTCTGTGCAAATAAATCAGGAGTTAGATTACTGACTCAATGGTTTCAGAAATCATAAAATCAGTAAGTTCTGGTTGTTTTTTATTATGAATATATGCTGAACATCCAATTAATGAATCTTTTTTCCCCCAATTAATCAATCTTTGCCTGCCTGTCCTATTACTTCCTTCGGAGAACTACTCGATCTGAACACGTGGACAAGCTATGTACGAAAGGGGAAAAAACGTTTTTTTTTTTTTTAAAGCAAAAAAAAGTTCATTATAAACATCCAGACTATACAAACAATACATTTCTGCAAATCAACAGAACACTTTAGGGCTTGTGGTCCCCCACACTGTGAGGCGATGCGGCACAAACGGCGAACCGTGGGACCAGCCGGCCCTGGTAATCCTGAGATTAAACGCGGCCGATTTAGGTGTTTGGTTATGGCGATGCCCAGAAACCTTCCTCTCTCCCAATTACCGTTCCGATATGTCCACTGAGTTTTCATTTCAAATGCTCTCATTTCTCGGACCATCACTTACGTTCACTTGCAAATCTACGTATTCCTGTTCTGTTTTTATCAACCCGCGGCGGCCCACCCAAACCTCAGTCTTCCCGCCGCCCCGCAGCTTCCGGTCGGCGGCTTCCGGCCTGCGGCTCCCGGCGGGGGGCGTCCGGGGAGAGGTGGGTGCGCGGCGGCGAGGAGAAGGCTGTATTCCCGCGGTCAGTGTTCACGATCTCACGACCTACAAAGGCTGTTTTCGTATTTCCCTTCACATCTCACTTATTACCGGTACTTGGACTGTCCGGGCACGGGGTTTTGCGGCCGGTGCGCGCCACTCCGCGGCCTCGGTCCCTACCAGCTTCCCACACGCGGCGTTCGCCACCCTCGGGGCGTTCGAAGACTTTCCCGCTCGTGTGACACACACTTGCCCCAACTTACCAGCTGTGCTTCCGCCTCCCCTGAGCGTCTCGCCGAGCCGCAGCGCCTCGCGCCTTCCGCACACCTGGACCAGCGGCGGCCGGCGAAGCCCCGCGAGCGCACGCGGACCTGCGGCTGCCGGCAGCGAGGAGGGAGGGACGCGGCGGCGCCGGCGGCCCGCGCTCACCCGAGCGGGCCGCACTGAGGAGGGCTCCAAGCCAGCCTCGTGTCCGTCAAAGCGGTCAGCCATGGCGGCCCCGCGACAGCCCGCCTGCGAAGGTCAGCCCTCCTGAAGACAGCGGTCGTCACCACAGGTTCCCTGAATTTTTTTTCCTTTTTCCTTTAAATCAGTTGTCTACTCGGGATTCGGAAAACGGTCTGGAGTAGGCCGGCTTTTACCTCACAAGGAGTTTTTCCACTACTCACTTCATGGTCCTTTGCTTGAAATACATTCATCATCTATTTAACTCGTTCTCGAGTCTTCCCTTAAGCGCTCCATTTTGCTTCCCTCACATCTGTGGCTACTGTTGAGCCACTAGTGCAATATACCGACACGACAACTTTATAACACGTTTTAATGCCTGGAAAGACTGATTTTTCTTTGTTCTCCTGTAGAAATTCCTTGGCTATTTTATTTATAACATTACTGATATAATTCAATTGTATCTAAAATTCGCTCTTTTAGAGCACAAATTCAGTGGTTTTTAGTATATTCACAGACTAGTATATCCCAAACCACTAGTTTTATAACATCTGTATAAGGATTCCTGATTAATTTTGTTTTAGGTAGACTTCCAGGTGGCCTGGAGATCCATTTGAAGTTTCAAAAAACTCCAAGTGACTTTAATTTTGTATATTAAGGTAGGGAAAAAAATCTCAACACTAACATTAACGCCGTAATAATGAATTGAATTACTCTATTTAGTTAAACTTTCTGGTGTTAACCAGGTATTTATAATTTTATTCACAATAGATCCCAAACACTTGCTCTCAAGTTTAGTTCTAAGTATTTCACAAATAACATTACTTTAATGAATACATTTTTAAAAAAGATTTTATTTATTTATTTATTGGACACAGAGAGAGAGATCACAAGTAGGCAGAGAGAGAGCGGGATGGGATGCAGGTTCCCTGCTGAGCAGAGAGCCCAAGGTGGAGCTGGATCCCAGGACCCTGAGATCATGACCTGACCAAAGGCAGAGGCTTAAACCACTGTGCCACCCAGGCGCCCCCACGAATAAATTTTTTGTTAGATTTTCTAACTCTACATAGATGATATTCATGAATACTGCTTTTATTTACTTTACAGTCTTGAATTCTTGCTTAATCAAGAACTTACTTTTTCAGAAAGTAGTAAGTACCTATTTCTTAAGCATAAAGAACAACAGCAGTGAAAAAATCCCTTTCACCATGGAGCGTTCACTCTAATACATGAGCAGGGTAGAGACAGTACAAAGGTGAATCAACTATTCCACATCGCGAATGTGAAACGTGCTATGCAAAAAATGAAGAGTGTGGGAGAAGAGAGACTAGGGCTGGAGAGCATGTACAGTGTTAACACAGGTTGTCAGGGACATCCTGACTAAGAAGACCACATCTGCACAGAAACCCAAAGCAAAGGAGGGTAAGGAGGGATGTATACAGATACCTGAGAAAACAACACTATCCCAAAGAAGAAATAGCAAGCGCAAAGGCCCTGAGGCAGGAGCTTCTCTGGTGTAATCAAGGGATGTGAGGCCAGGCAGGAGGTAGAGAGGCAGACTGGACAAATTTTTGTTAGTCCAAAAGATGGAGAGCCACTGGAAGGTTTTATGCAAAGAGGTGTGTGACCCCAACTCTTCATTCAACAAATACACATAGAGTACCTACTCAGCACTACTCAGACATAGCAAAGAATAAACACAAAAATTCCTTTGAGAGGCGGGGGCGGGGGGGATTTTGGGGGGAAGGGAGGGAAAAAATGAAACAAGATGGGACCCCGGAGGGAGACAAACCATAAGAAACCCTTAATCTCAGGAAACAAACTGAGGGTTGCTGGAGAAGAGGGAGGTGGGAAGGATGGGGTGGCTGGGTGATGGACTTCGGGGAGGGTATGTGCTATGGTGAGGGCTGTGAAATGTGTAAGACTGGTGATTCACAGACCTGTACCCCTGGGGAAAATAATACATTATATGTTAATTTAAAAAAATTCCTGCTTTTGCATAGCTTGTACTTTGCTAGATGAAAAAGACAATAAGAAAAACCACAGATTTGGGGATACCTGGGTGGCTCTGTCGGTTAAGTGTCTGCCTTGGGCTCAGGCCATGATCCTGGGGTCCTGGGATAGAGCCAGATGTTGGGCTCCCTGCTCAGCAAGAAGTCTGCGTCTCTCTCTGTCCCACCCCCGCACCTAACTTGTGCTCTGTCTTGGACATGGTGTGAATGAAAAGCCTTCTGAACATCAAACAGAGAAGTGTGAGCGTGACGTTTCAAATCTTGAAGACAACAGCACACAGACATTTAAAGCTTTGAGGCTGGCTGACATAGCCAAGTGAGGGTGAATGGAAACGCAGAGAAGAGGAATAATAGCAAATACTGGGGCACGGCCACATCATGAAATAAGGAAGAGCCAGCAAAGACTAAGGAGCCAGAAGGTAACAACAGGGACCTGAGGTGAGGAACGTATCTTTTTAAGAGCCGACTGCCAACCGCTGCTGACCCATCAAACAGAACCAAGAGCATGGGTGGGTCTGCTGGAGATGGCACTGCGGGGTTGCCGGGAACCCTGCAACAGCACTCTCTGTAAAGTATGAGAGCAAAAACCTGGTTGGAATGGGTTTAAAAGCTAAAAGAGAGAGAGAGAGAAAAAAAAAAAAAAAACTAAAAGAGAATCTAAGGAGAAAAATGTAAGACCAAGTAAAGAACAACAGCGAAAGAGAGAAGTGGGAGTCAGAGCTAGAAGACAAAGTAGAATCAAAGAAGCTTTGTTGTTTTCAAATGTGAAAAATGACATCTTTCTATTCTCAAAGGAAATACAGCAGTGAGGGGGTGCTTGGGTGGCTCAGTCGATTAAGCGTCCAACTCCTGGTTTCAGCTCAGGTCGTAATCTCAGGGTCATGAGATTGAGTCCTGAGTTGGGCTCCTCACTGATTGGGGAATCTGATTTGGATTCTCTTCCTTTCCTCTCCTGCTGCCCTTTCCCCACTCTCTCCCTCAAATAAAAATAAATAAATCTTCAGGGGCGCTTGGGTGGCTCAGTTGGCTAAGCGACTGCCTTCATCTCATGTCATGATCACGGGGTCCTGAGAATGAGTCCCATGTCAGGCTCCTGGCTCAGCAGGGAGCCTGCTTCCCCCTCCAACCCTGCTTGTGCTTGTGTGCTCTCTCTCTCAAAAATAAATAAATGCAATCTTTTAAAAAAATTAAAAATAAAAATAAAGAGTTTTAAAAAAAGGGAAAATATCAGTGAGAAAAAGATGAAAAACCACACACTCCTGATGTTTAATATAGATGTGTGTCTGTATATGTATAAAATCTCCTAGACAACTACCCAGTTCCAACAGAATTTACTGAATCATTTTGTCATTTGTCCTGTGACAAGAAATGCTACACTTTTCATACATTAAATTCTTGTGTATACTTGGGTCTGTTGCTAGACCTTCCGTTCTGTCACTGAATTTCTGTCTCTACATTCACCACGACCACAATGCTCTAATAATTTTAATGTTTTATTTTCTAATAAGACTGATTGCTATTACTGCTGTTTTCAGAAATGTCACTGCTACTCTTATTTTGCCACATAAATGTTACAAGCAACTTATCTAGTGCATGAATATGTATGTGTATATATATAACTTTAATTTTCATTGTTGAATTTACGAATACCCCGAAGGAGTAAAGGGAGGGGCTTGGGCAGATATTTCTACACTGATGTTCACAGCTCTACTATTCACAAAGAGCCAAAAGGTGGAAGCAATTCCATCGACGTCCACTGACAGGTGAATGATAAAGAAAATGTGGCATATTATACAATTGTTCAGCCTTAAAATGGAAGGAAATTTTGACATATGCCATACAACATGGATGAACCCTGATGACATTAGCTAAAAGGCAATAATAAGCCAGTCGCAAAAAGACAAACACTGTATGATTCCATTTCTACAGCACCTGGAGTAGTCAAATTACAAGAGACCAGAGTAGAATGGCAGTTGCCGTGGGCTGCAGGGCAAGGTTTTCACTAATGGAAGACAGACTCTCAGTTGGGGGGAAGCGTGAAAATGTTCTGGAGATGGACGGTGATGAAGGCTTCACGGCAATGTGCCGTACTTATTGCTACAGAACTGCATATGCAAAACTGGTTTAAAAGGTAAATCTGATGTTATGCATATTTTACCATATTAACAATTCACAGATGAATTCTGGGAGAACTGACCTCTTCACAATGATCCTACTCAAACACATTTCCATTGGTTCAAGACTTAGTAGTATGTTTCAGCTTTCTTCACACACATCTTTTTTTTTTTTTTAATTTTATTTATTTATTAGACAGACAGAGATCACAAGCAGGCAGAGAGGCAGGCAGAGATGGGGGGGGGAAGCAGGCTCCCCGCTGAGCAGAGAGCCGCATTCAGGGCTCAATCCCAGGACCCTGGGATCATGACCTGAGCCGAAGGCAGAGCCACCCACTGGCTCACCCACTGAGCAACCCAGGCGCCCCTCTTCACACACATCTTAAGCCCCGAGCGTTGTTTATTTCTAGGTATTACTCACTTCTCATTTATTACTCTACTGGCCAATCACCTCACTGAATTCTCCGACAAGCCTTCTGACTGATTCTATTTGACTATCAATGTATGCAGCATCATTTACAAATAACAGTAATCTTAATAACTTTTCCTATTTTTATCCTTCTCCTTTCCAATTTTATTGTCCCCCAGTAATATTATCACATGACAGTGATGACAGAGCGCACCTGCTTCATCTACATTCCAGTGAGAATGCTCTGGCATCTCCTTATATATCCACACACGCGTGTACATACATACGTACGCACATTTATATGTCTACATGTATTATACACTTTCACGTACTCATCTTACTCATCAAGGGAGTATTAGTTTTTCTAGCTACCGGTGTTCTAGTATACTCCCTTGAATTTCTAGGGAAAAACAACCAACCATACATAGTTCTTTTTTCCTTTAAATAAACAATTTTTGATTTTATTTATTTGAGAGAGAAAGAGAGAGAGAGAGTGAGAGAGTGTGTGTGTATGTGGGCACGATCATGAGTCAGGGCTAGGGGCACAGGGAGAAGGAGAAGCAGACTCCCGCTGAGCAGGCAGCCTGACACTGGGCTCAACCTCAAGACCCCAAGACCACGACCTGAGCTGAAGGCAAATGCTTAACTGAGCCACCCAGGCACCCCTCCTTTAAATAAACATTTTGAGATAATTGTAGGTTCACTTGCAGTTGTGAGAAATAACAGAGATCCAGTATACCCTTACCCAAGTCCCCCCAATAACACCTTTCAAAAGTATAATTACCACAACCAGGATATTGATATTAACATAATCCACTGATCTTATTCAGATTTCCCCAGTTTTACATGTATTCATGTGTATGTGTATATGTACATGTATTTACTTTGATACGTTTTATCACCTGTGCAGGTACATGTATTACCACTACAGTCAAGACACAGAATGGTCCCATCACCAAAAGGATCACTTGTGCTGTCCCCTTATACTGCACAGCTTCATATTTTTTAACTAAGAACATTATAAATGAAGTTAAAGACTGCCAACCTTGGCTACTAATTGTTAATGCCATTAATGACTTAAGCACAGAGCTACCACATGATTCTATAAAAATAAGATACCTATAAACTTGTTTCCATAATATATAAAGCCAATCTATTTCTATCTTGCCAAATTAAGTTGAAATATGCTTAAGACTTTTTGTCAAAATAGATAAAAAATTTTGCTTTGACATTTAAAGACTCAATACTTCCAAGGACAGATTTGTAACCTAGACACTAAAATGAAGCCCTTACAGAACTATACAGGCTATTTATTATAAAGGATGTTTTAATCATTAAAAATTATAGATTTTCATTCTTAAACAGTGGTATAACAACACAGTAACATACCTTTAATTCAACAAATCTAACAGGAGTGTGTGTAGTCCTCCTTGTGCACATATTTAAAAGTAAGCTGAAGCAAAACTTGCCCACACTCAGAAGAACCTGAGCACGTGCTCAAGGAAGATCAGTGAGTTGTCTCCCTTTCCGCCTATCTTTGTAAAGCTTCAGAATACTATGCTTGCTTTCGTCCTGTTCTTAGGCTCTGCAAATGTCTCAATAATTTTGGAATTATTGGTTTCCTCAAGGTTTTATAGAATGAAACCAGAATCAGGAACAGGATTTCTGGGCAATAGTATTAACTTCAAGAGACTTCTCTCTTATTAATTTTTGATGATTATTAAGTTAAAATTTTCTGTGATTTCTGGAATCAGATTTAGTAAATTATTTATTTTTATTTTAAAAAAATATTTTATTTATTTATTTGACAGAGAGAGATCACAAGTAGGCAGAGAGGCAGGCAGAGAGAGGGGGGAAGCAGGCTCCCTGCCGAGCAGAGAGCCCGAAGCGGGGCTTGATCCCAGGACCCTGAGATCATGAACTGACCCAAGGCAGAGGCTTAACCCACTGAGCCACCCAGGCGCCACAGTAAATTATCTTTTTAAAAAAAATTACGCTTACCCATGTTTTCACATTTATTTGCATGTAATTTTTTAAGATCTTACTTTTAAGTAATCTCCACACCCAATGTGAGGGGGTTTGAACAGACTACCCTGAGCTCCACAAACTGAGCTGCCAGGAGCCCCTTATTTGCATATAATTAAGCAAAAAACCTAATTATTACAACTTTCTTTTAACTTCTACTATATTTGGAATTATCTTTCCTTTAGCACTACTTATTCTATTTATTTGTCTTCCCTCCCTTCTGTCTACTTCTGGGTCACACTTGCTAAATAAAACCTTCTGTTTCATTTCCCCCAGAAAGAACCACTATCTGGATAGTGACTGCCTTTGTTTTCTAGTTCATTTCTGCATTCTGGTTTCTCAAACACTCCTCCAAAGATTGTTTTGTTCTCAGGACAGGTATGGAGTGGAATTTTTTATTTCATTTATTTTTATTCTTTCCCTTTTAATTGATATTTAAAGGTCCCTTCCCTTAAACATAGCTTTTGCTATTTCCTAGAAATTCTGAGGTTCAGGTATTTCCGGACTGTGAGGTCATGTTGTTGTCTGCTTTTACTATTTTCTAGTCTTTCTCCATCCTGATGAGAAAATAGTTTGTTTTTATTCTTTATGGTAGTTTACTGCAAGTCCCATTTTTGTGACACTCCATCTGTTACAGACTGAAGTATGTGCCCCCAAATTTGAATGCTGAAGCCCTAACCCTCATCCCCTAACGTGGTTGTGTCTGGAGACAGGTCGTGCAAGGAGACCTCTACTTCAGCATAAATGAAGTTAGAAAGAGGAGGCCCCAATCTAGTAAAATGGGGTCCCTGTGGAAGGAAGAGAGCCCAAAGCTCTCCCTCCTCTGCAGTCACAGAGAAGAGGTCACATGAGGACACATCTGGAAAATGACTGTCTCTAAGCCAGGAAGAGTCTTCACCAGAAACCCACCCTGACAGCAAAATGATCTTGGACTTCTAAACTCCAGAAAAGAGATGAAATAAAGAACAGGGACGGTTTTTAACCTGTCCGCTCTCGGATTTGTCGTTGCAGCCATCCTAATAGCCTGACACACTGCAACATTTTTGTTTCACTTTGACTTCTCACAGCCTAAGCTTTTTTTTTTTTTTACACTGTGTGGAATATATTTATTGGTTAAATTTAAAATTCTAGAAAATGTATACTTCTAGAAATTCAAAAGAGTAACTGATCACATAGTTTTCGATACTTGCTTTCTATCAGTAGCAATTACATTAGCACTCTCCCTGCTCCTGCCTCATCATTCACTTATACAACTGTCAATTATTTTTACTGTATTACATCTGTATCGGTTGTATCACCTTTAAATGACATTTTCCGACCCTTACTATAATATTTGCTTTAGCCTTTCCATTCCTCTCCTGGTTGGCTAACAGAAAGAATGAAGGTTGTCTTCCACAGTTTGTTGAAGAACGAACATAATATACTCTGAATTCAAGTGTTCAAAAAAGTTGGTCAATATCCTTTTGATATAGATGAACTGTCCAACTTGAGAGCATCATGAAAATTGCTATTTTGGGGGCACCAGGGTGGCTCATTGGGTTAAGTAAGCCTCTGCCTTCAGCTCAGGTCATGATCTCAGGGTCCTGGGATTGAGCCCCGCATTGGGCTCTCTGCTCAACGGGGAGCCTGCTTCCCCTCTCTCTCTGCCTGCTTGTGATCTCTCTCCCCCTCTGTTAAATAAATTTTTTAAAAAATCGTTAAAAAAAAAAAGAAAAAGAAAACTGCTATTTTGGTTCTGAATTTTGATGAGAACACCTTGAATTTTATCCTCCCAGAGGTAATTTGGTCCTTTGAACTGGATCACAAAGGAGATTATAAGGTTCACTGATAAAGTCTAACACTGCAGCTGTTTCCATGACACACATTCTACAACAATATTAAATGAAACCTAACAAGCCCTTTCAATCTATTTATCGAAATTTTCTATTATTTTATTTTTAAATTTACTTTTATATTTTTAAAAGATTTTATTTATTTGAGAGAGAGAGAGAAAACACATGAGTGCAAGAGAGACACAAGCAGGAGCAGGAGGAAGGGGCAGAGAAAGAGGGAAAAGCAAACTCCCCACCGAGCAGGGAGCCCGCTGTGGGGTTCCATCCCTGGACTCTGGGATTATGACCTGAGCCAAAGGCAGATGCCTAAATATTTGAGCCAACCAAGCGCTTAGAAATTTTCTATTATTTTAGACAATGTCTTTATATTCTGCTTTTTAACAGCTGAGCTAATAAAAAGTTCTGCCTTTCTATTTGAAGATACCAATTATGCATACTTGCATTTCTTCCCCCTTTTCCCATCGTATCATACGTTGCCCATCCTTTTGAACTTTGCTCATTTCCATCTTGTTCCTTCTTCTCCACTGTTTTCACATGTGCTGCTTCTAACTGCACTTTTCTATAATTTTTTCCTTCTATTTGTCTTCATATGCCTCCAAATGCCTCACAGGTCTTCTGTGTTCTTGAAACAGTTTTATCCTTCATTGTTTTTATAAAAGTGATTGTTTTACTTTTTGTAGTTCCCAGCAAAATATCTGCAAACAGTATCCTTGCTACACCTGCAATCCAGTCTGCTAAAACTTGTCAGCAGGAGAAGCCCTGTTCAGAACTGACAATTATTTTTTCTCAGCATTCGAAGACATAATTCTTTTGTTCCCTAACCTTTCTATAGTTGATGGTTGAAGGCTGATATTTATTTAACTGTTACTCCTCTAATTCTCATTGTTTTATATATTTTTTGTCTTTGATAGTCCAGAGATTCACTTAATGTGTCTCAATACACAGACATAGCTTTATCAGTCCTTCTTAGAACATGTCCATCATAAATATTCAATTTGGGAATATTACCCTTCAAATATTAGGTTTCCTCAATTATTCTTCAGGACTCCAATTGGGACATCTTAGACTTACAACCATCCTTTATCTACTATAATTCTTTCTACCATATTTGACATCCCTGGCTGTGCTACATTCTAGGTAATTTTCTCGATACTATTTTCCAGTTCACTATTCTATCGACAGCTGTGTCTAAATTGAAAGCTAAACTATTATTCACTGAGCCTTTATTTATTTATTTAGGAACACTTCATAAATTTGTATGTCTTCCTAGCCCAGGGGCCATGCTAATCTTCTCTGTATCATTCTAATTTTAGCATAAGTGCTGCCAAAACAAGCACCACTGAGTCTTTAAATGTAAATGAGTCTACCTTTTTCATCATAAAAATAAACCATTCATATCCAGAAAATATATTTCATTGGCTTCTTTTGAAAATGTGCCTGGTTATCTTCGTCTTCTTTTTTTTCCCCCAGCTATGTGTATGTGTGTGTGTATACATATATATATAATTTATTATTTTTATTAACATATATTGTATTATTTGTCCCAGGGGTACAGGTCTGTGAATAGTCAGGCTTACCACTTGACAGCACTCACCATAGCACATACCCTCCCCAATGTCCATAACACAACCACCCTCTCCCTACCCTCCTCACCCCAGCAACCCTCAGTTTTTGTGAGATTTAGAGTCTCTTATGGTTTGTCTCCCTCCTGATCCCATCTTGTTTCATTTTTCCTTCCCGATTAATTTAAAAAAATTTTTTTAAAGATTTTATTTATTTATTTGAGAGAGAGAGAGAGCGCACAAGCTCAGGCAGACAGAGTGGCAGGCAGAGGCAGAGGGAGAAGCAGGCTCCCTGCTGAGTAAGGAGCTTGATGTGGGACTCCATCCCAGGACGCCGGGATCATGACCTGAGCCGAAGGCAGCTGCTTAACCAACTGAGCCACCCAGGCGTCCCCCCGATTAATTTTAAATTCTTCTCTAGACAAGGGTATATTTTTCTGGGAGGAAGGTAACAAAAATATATATAAAGGAAAACACTGAGATATCACCTTTTTTTTTTTTAAAGATTTATTTATTTATTTGGGAGAGAGAGCAGGAGCAAGCACAAGCGGGGTGGGGCAGAGGGGGGAGGAAAAGCAGCAGACCCTCTGCTCAGCAGGTACCCCAATGCAGGACTCTATCTCAAGACCCCAATATCATGACCTGAGCCAAATCCAGGAGTCAGACACTTAACCCAACTGAGCCACCCTGGTTCCCCACTGAGATACAGCTTTTTAAAAATAACAAAAAATATGTCCTTCTAAAAGATATTATCAATTTATACTTCAAGGCAGATTTTTACCAAGTTTGACTTTAGTCTCAAGAAAGCCAGGGGCGCGTGGGTGGCTCAGTGGGTTAAAGCCTCTGCCTTTGGCTCAGGTCAAGATCCCAGGGTCCTGGGATGGAGCCCTGCATCGGGCTCTCTGCTCAGCGGGAAGCCTGCTTCCTCCTCTCTCTCTGCCTGCCTCTCTGCCTACTTGTGATCTCTCTCTGTCAAATAAACAAATAAAATCTTAAAAGAAAAAAAAAAGCCAAACAACTGGGACTCCTGGGTGGCTCAGTGGGTTAAGTCACTGTCTTTGGCTCAGGTCATGATCCCAAGGTCCTGGGATCGAGTCCTACATCCGGCTCCTTGCTTGGCGGGGAGCCTGCTTCTCTCTCTGCCTCTGCCTGCCTCTCTGCCTGCTTATGCACGCATGTGCTCTCTCTCTCCCTCCCTCTGACAAATAAATAAACAAATAAAATCTTAAAAAAAAAAAGAAAGCCAGACAACTAAATGCTTACTTTCATGTTATTTCTGGTATCATAAAACTTAGAAGTAATCAACATAATAGATTACTACCAGCTGTAATCAGTTTAACACTGTCAGTAATACAAATAAGGCGTGACACTTGGATTTGTGTATTATTTGAATATTCACTGTAACGAATTCCACTTGAAACATGAAGAACTTCCTTATTGGCTCAGCGACAGCCTTAGGCTCAGGTCATGATTCTGAAACGCGGGGATCGAGCCCACATCGGGCTCCGGCTCTGCGGGGAGTCTGCTTCTCCCTCTGACCTGCTTCCTTCTCATGCTCTCCCTCACCTTCTCTCAAATGAATAAATAAAAACAAGGAAAGTGACAATATAAAATATTTTAAGATTAAGTATGGACGCTAAAAGAATTTAAAGAATCATAAAAGACAGAATAACAGAATTTCATTTACATCATCGCTCCGGCCTTCCTAGACTGTTCCTGCACTAGAGAAGTAACACTGAACAGTAACTTTCAAGAACAATACCTTACTCTCTTTAATCCTTGGAGCTTTCAAGAAAAATACCTCTTTAGCACTTCTTCACGTTCTGGGACAATGAAATCAAAGCATGTCAACTTAGCTCGAAGTTTCCTGAGAGAAGCTCCAGAATACATCTTCACCCGTAACAACCTTTGACTCGGCCGTAAAGAACGTCTTTCTAAAAAGTAGAAAATCAGAGGAAAACAAAACATCTGCAACAAGTGTGGTTCTTGCTCCGTAAAAACAGTGAATGCGTTAAGCAGTCTTCATGCGGAGGACTGAGGAGCCCAAACCGGGAATGAGCGCGGCGCCCGGCGGCCACGGTCCCTAGCTGGCCGGGATGGTTTTGGGATCTGCCCACAAAGCTCCTTTGAGAAAACATCCTGGCGAACGCTTTGTCCCTAAATGTCACGTCCTGTGAACGAAGAGTGACGGCGACTAGCTACGCGGTTTCTGGCTCCCGGGCGTTCGGATGCCCAGAGACGCCCGCGCGAGACGCCCGCGTCCTGACGGCGCCGCACGGCTTCCGGGCACTCGGCACCTGGCTGGCTGCACCGCCCGCGGTCAACGACGCTCCGCGACCGCGGCCCGCAGGACGCACGCGGGAAGGCTGGGCGTGGCGCGCGAGCCCACGTGAACGCTCCGCGGCGTTCAGCGTCTGACGTCCGGCCGGTCGCGATCTGAGTCCCGGGATCGAGCCCCGCACGCGGCTCCCCAGCTCGGCGCTCTCTCCCTCCGTACGTGCCGCGGCTCGGCGCGCTCTCCGAGAAAGAAAGAAAATCTTGACAATGTGTTGTTCACACCCTCAAGCGGACACGGAGCCGCAGGCTGCTGCCGCGCGCTTCCTCACGGGCGGCTCTGAGGTGAACGTCCCGGCCGCTCAGGAGACCGCGCAGACGGGCTCGCGGGGCGGCCGGAGCGAGGTGCGGGCGCCCTCACGCCGCTCTCCGCACGGCAGCACCTGTGCACCGGGGCTCGCCGGGCGGCCGCCGCCGGGTCACACGGCAGACACGCGGCCGGAGGCGCAGCCCCCGCCACCGCCCTGGAAGCGGCTCCGCACGCGGCACGACCGCGTTCAGGGACACGGCGGAGACTGGCCGCCGCCGGACACCGCGTGGGAAGCGAAACGCGGAAAACCCGCGGCGTTCTCGGCGCCGCGGGCGCAGGAGCCCCGGTCACCGCGGCGCAAACCCGAGCTGAGGCGCGGCGGGCACGGGCGGGGGCGGGCCCTGACCGGCGGCCTGGGACCGGCTGAGCGCCCGCCGCGGAGCAGCCCGAGCCCGAGCCCGAGCCCGAGCCCGAGCCCGAGCCCGAGCCGGAGTCGGCAGGCGTCAGCCGCGGCGGCCGCACCGGGTCGCCACAGAGAGGACCCCCGCCCCGCCTCCGCCCGCGGGCGCCGGGAAGGGACCCCGTGGCGTACGTCGGAGCCCTCTGGCGACAGGGTCGGCCTCGGGAGGTGCTACTCGGCACCGCCTGCCCGACCCGTCCGAACGGAACAATCCTAACGGCTCTGGGGCCCGCACCCGGCCCGCCGTCCCGTGAGCCGCGGCCGCCAGCGGAGCAGCCCCGAGAGCCCGCAGTCCGCGCGGCTCGAGCTGGAGGCTGAGCGCGGGGCCGAGGAGCGCCCGCTGCCCGCACGCCTCCCCGCCGCACTCGAGGTCCGCGCACGGCCATTCCTTTCACCCAGGACACCGTGCCCGCCGGCCCCGGGGAACCCCAGACGCACCAGTCCGCGGCGGGACGCCCGGAAAGCCCCGAAGCCCGGCGGGGCCGCGGCGGCTCAGCGGGTCAGGCTCGACTCCGGCTCGGCGCGGCGTCCGCGCAGTCTCTCTCCCTCTCCCTCTGCCCCTCCCTGCTGCAGCCGGCCGGGCTCGAACACAAATAAATTAATCTTTAAAAAAAATCAGGCTTTGAAGAAGATGGATGGGATTTTGATAGGCATTGCATTAAACGTGTAGATAGCTTTAGGTCTAGCATAGACATTTTCACAAATTTTGTTCTTCCAATCCAGGAGCATGGAACATTTTTCCATTTCTTTGTGTCTTCCTCAATTTCTTTCATGAGTATTTTATAGTTTTCCGAGTATAGATTCTTTGCCTCTTTGGCTCGGTTTATTCCTAGGTATCTTATGGTTTGGGGTGCAATTGTAAATGGGATCGACTCCTTAATTTCTCTTTCTTCTCCTTGTTGTTGGTGTAAAGAAATGCAACTGTTTTCTGTGCATTGATTTTATATCCTCACACTTTACTGAATTCCTGTACAAGCTCTAGCAGATTTGGAGTGGAGCCTTTTGGGTTTTCCATATAGTATCCTATCATCTGCAAAGAGCGATACTTTGACTTCTTCTTGGCCGATTTGAATGCCTTGAATTTCTTTTTGTTGTCTGATTGCTGACGCTAGGACTTCTAGTACTATGTTGAATAGCAGTGGTGAGAGTGGACATCCCTGCCGTGTTCCTGACCTTAGCGGAAAAGCTTTCAGTTTTTCTCCATTGAGAATGATATTCTCTGTGGGTTTTTCATAGATGGCTTTGATAATATTGAGGTATGTGCCCTCTATACAGACACTTTGAAGAGTTTTGAACGGAAGGGAAGCTGTACTTTGTCAAATGCTTTTTCAGCATCTATTGA
The DNA here is from genome assembly GCA_003697995.1 of Taxidea taxus jeffersonii. Classification (NCBI taxonomy): domain Eukaryota; kingdom Metazoa; phylum Chordata; class Mammalia; order Carnivora; family Mustelidae; genus Taxidea; species Taxidea taxus. Next base: position 53,823 of record ML101923.1, on the reverse strand, counting down.
TAGGATCATATGATTCTTGTTCTTTCTTTAATTAATGTATTATATCAAATTGATTGATTTGTGGAACAAATAATCCTAAAATTTATATGGAACCAGAAAAGACCTCGAATAGCCAAAGGAATATTGAAAGAGAAAGCCAAAGGTGGTGGCATCACAATTCCAGACTTCAAGCTCTATTACAAAGCTGTCGTCATCAAGACAGTATGGTACTAGCACAAAAACACATAGATCAATGGAACAGAATAGAGAGCCCAGAAATAGACCCTCAACTCTATGGTCAATTAATCTTCGACAAAGCAGGGAAGAATATCCAATGGAAAAAAGACAGCCTCTTCAACAAACGGTGTTGGGAAAATTGGAGAGCCACATGCAGAAAAATGAAATTGGACCATTTCCTCACACCACACAAAAACAGACTAAAAATGGATGAAGGGGGGCACCTGGGTGGCTCAGTGGGTTAAAGCCTCCGCCTTCGGCTCAGGTCATGATCTCAGGGTCCTGGGATCGAGCCCCACATCGGGCTCTCTGCTCGCAGGGAGCCTGTCCCCACCCCCCACCCCCCGCCTCTCTGCCTACTTGTAATCTCTCTCTGTCAAATAAATAAATAAAATCTTAAAAAAAAAAAAATGCATGAAGGACCTCAATGTGTGAAAGGAAGCCATCAAAATCCTTGAGGAGAACACAGGCAGCAACCTCTTCGACCTCAACTGCAGCAACTTCTTCCTAGGAACACCGCCAAAGGCAAGGCAAAAATGAACTATTGGGACTTCTTCAAGATCAAAAGCTTTTGCACAGCAAAGGAAACAGTTAACAAAACCAAAAGACAACTGACAGAATGGGAGAAAATATTTGCAAACGACATCAGATAAAGGGCTAGTATCCAAAATCTATAAAGAGCTCAGCAAACTCAACACCCAAAGAACAAATAATCCAATCAAGAAATGGGCAGAGGACATGAACAGACATTTCTACAAAGAAGACATCCAGATGGCCAACAGATACATGAAAAAGTGCTCTGCATCACTAGACATCAGGGATATACAAATCAAAACCACAATGAGATCCCACCTCACACCTGTCAGAATGGCTAAAATGAACAAGTCAGGAAATGACAGATGTTGGCAAGGATGCGGAGAAAGGGGAGCCCTCCCGCACTGTGGTGGGAATACAAGCTGGTGCAACCACTCTGGAAAACAGCATGGAGGTTCCTCAAAAAGTTGAAAATAGAGCTACCCTATGACCCAGCAATTGCACTCCTGGGTATTTACCCTAAAGATACAAAAGTAGTGATCCGAAGGAGCACGTGCACCCGAATGTTTATAGCAGCAATGTCCACAATAGCCAAACTATGAAAAGAACCTAGATGTCCATCAATGGATGGATGGATAAAGAAGATAGGGTATATATATACGATGGAATACTATGCAGCCATCAAAAGAAATGAAATCTTGCCATTTGCGACGACGTGGATGGAACTAGAGGCTATTATGCTTAGTGAAATAAGTCATTCAGAGAAAGACAACTATTATATGATCTCCCTGATATGAGGAAGTGGAGATGCAACATTGGGGGCTTGGGGGATAGGAAAAGAATAAATGAAAGAAGATGGGATCGGGAGGGAGACAAACCATAAGAGACTCTTTTTTTTTTTTTTAAGATTTTATTTATTTGTTAGAGAGAGAGTGAGCACAGGCAGACAGAGTGGCAGGCAGAGGCAGAGGGAGAAGCAGGCTCCCTGCCAAGCAAGGAGCCCGATGTGGGACTCGATCCCAGGACGTTGGGATCATGACCTGAGCCGAAGGCAGCTGCCCAACCAACTGAGCCACCCAGGCGTCCCCATAAGAGACTCTTAATCTCACAAAGGAAACTGAAGGTTGCTGGGGGCCGGGGGGTCGGGAGTGGGTGGGTGGGTTATGGACATTGGGGAGGGTATATGCTATGGTGAGTGCTGTGAAATGTGTAAACTTGGTGATTCACAGACCCGTACCCCTGGGGATAAAAATACATTATATGTTTATAAAAAATTTTAAAAAAATTAATAAAAAATCAGGCTTAAATACTATAGGAAAGCTAGAAGTATCAGACTAGAAATTTAAAACTATGATTAATATGCTAACGGATAAAGCAGACCGCATGCGAGCAGAGAGGTGGAATTCCTAAGAAACAAAGTTCTGGAGAACAGAAACACGAAAAAACAAAGAATGGCCCTGATGAGTTCATTAGCAGACTAAACATGGCTGAGGAAAGAAAGAATCTCCAAGCTTAAGGTTATCTCAATAGAAACCTCCAAAACTAAAAAGCAAACGGAAAAAAAAAGACTAGGAAAAAACGGGACAGGAGATCAAGAACTGTGGGACAACAGCGTGACATTTGCATCATGGGAACACTAGAAGAAGAGAGAGAGAAAGTCTGGAAAGGTCAAAGAATAATAAGCAGGATAAACGCAAATAAAACTACACGTACACACATCATTTTCAAACTACAGAAAGCCAAAGATAAAGGGGCGCCTGGGTGGCTCAGTCGGTTCAGTGTCTGCCTTGCGCTCAGGTCATGATCCAAGGGTCCTTGGACAGAGCCCGACATCAGGCTCCCTGCTCAGCAGGGCAAATGCTTCTCTCTGCCCCTCTGCCACTTTCCCTTGTTCTCTTCACACAAACAAAAAAAATTTAAGAAGGAAGAAAAAAAAAGAAAAAAATCAAAGATAAAGGAAAAAACCCTGAAAGAAGATGGGAAAAACACCTTCCTGCAGAAGAGCAAAGGTACGAATTATATCTAAGTTCTTCTTGGAACCATGCAAGCAAGAAGAGCAAACTGAAATTTAAGTGTTAGAAGAAAAAAATCACCAACCTGAAATTCAATACCTGTGAAACTACCCTTTAAAAATGAAGAAGAAGGGCGCCTAGCAGGCTCAGTGGGTTAAGCCTCTGCCTTCGGCTCGGGTCATGATCCCAGGGTCCTCGGATCGAGTCCCACATCCAGCTCTCTGCTTGGCAGGGAGAGCCTGCTTCCCCCCGCCTCTCTCTGCCTGCCTCTCTGCCTACTTGTGATCTCTCTGTCAAATAAATAAATAAAGTCTTAAAAAAATAAATAAAAATATAAATGAAGAAGAAATAAAGACTTTCACTGACAAAAACTGAGGGACTCTGTATCCAGCAGACCTGCTTTGCAAGATGTTCAAAGTTCTTTAAAGAGAAGGAAAATGATGGTTCAGAAACTCCAATCTATAAAAAGAAAGGAATACCACCGAGGAAGGAAAAAGTGAAGGTGACATATAAGCTTTTCTTTTTCTTTTTTTTATTTAAAAGATTATTTACTTATTTATTTGATAGACAGAGATCACAAGTAGGCAGAGAGGCAGACAGAGATAGAGGAAGGGAAGCAGGCTCCCTGCTGAGCAGAGAGCCGGATTCGGGTTTCGATCCCAGGACTCTGGGATCATGACCCGAGCTGAAGGCAGAGGCTCTAATTCACTGAGCCACCCAGGTGCCCCTATTTTTCTTATTATTAATTGATATAACAGGTAAGTCTATTTAAAATAACAGCAACAATGTATGAAAAGGTCTGATATCCTTATATATAAGTGAAATGAACAATGGTGATGATACAAAGGAGGGTAGGGAGGAATTTGGGTTATTGTGTTATTACAATGCACCCTTGAAGCGATAGTGTTATCTGAAAGTGAACTTGGCTTAGTTGTAACTGTGTATTGCAAACTCTAGGACAATCACTAAAAAATGTAAAGGAAAAGGTTTATGGACAAAATTTCCGCCATGATAGTAAGAAATGTAAGTTACTCATAAAACTACATTAGAAATTAGAAATATAGGGGCTGGTTCAGTCAGTTTCATAAAATCCCTAAGTTTTGTTATCTCATCACGTAAGGCCCTTAGTTCTGATGTCTCTGCAAAAGTCTTCATCTGCTTCTATGCAGCTATATCTCAAAATTAATTAGCTATGTGCACTTATGGAGCAGTCTGTGAGCATCTCTTGAGTGACTTATGGTCATTAAAATGAAATAAAAGAGGGGCGCCTGGGTGGCTCAGTGGGTTAAAGCCTCTGCCTTTGGCTCAGGTCATGATCCCAGGGTCCTGGGATCGAGCCCCACATTGGGCTCTCAGCTCTGCGGAGAGCCTGCTTCCTCCTCTCTCTCTGCCTGCCTCCCTGCCTACTTGTGATCTCTCTCTCTGTCAAATAAATAAATAAATAAATAAAATCTTAAAAAAATAATAAAATAAAATAAAAGATATGAACAGGCAACCATAAAAAGCAGCATGTGAATTAGCAAGTCACTGTGATGATGTTCAGGCTTAATTCCCTGGGACTTAAGGAAAGCTATGCCATCTTTCAATTTGGTTCAATAATGGCTTTTTCCATTAGCAAGATCAACAAATGAGAAATATTCACATCTGCCATCCCTCATTTTGTACACCATTCAAGCAAACCATGATATAGACTCAAGCAGATATCCTTAACATCCAACACTTCAAGAGAGAGTGAACTGCCCAATCAGCCAAATGCAGCACTAATTAGAGAAGTTTCTACTACAAAATGCAGGAAATGGGGATGAACCTGATGGAACCGACTACGATAGTCTGATCTTCCTGGTACATTTATAGCCGTGTTCGCGGTGCAACAGAAGAGATCTGCTTTCCCCTGCATTTACGGCAGCAGATGCTTCCATAATGGACGATATTTTGGGAAGAGTGGCATCTTGTTTCGTCTCCAACGCTTACGATCCAATGGATCGTTGCTGCCCCTTAGCTGTTTGTGTATGTAAAGGGAGAAAAGAAGGCTTTACTGAAATGTGAGCTGGGCCCCAAGCCAACCACTCTCCCGGTCTCCACTACAAAGTAAGCAGCTCAAAGCAGCTTCCAAAACAGTCAGTATGAAAGCAAGACAACAGAACAGAAGTCTACTGAAGGCAGGACCCGCCCACACCTGTACACCATCAGGTCTTCCGGCTCCAGTAACTTGTTAACAAGAACCTGGGAGCGGAAAAGCAGCAGCGGGATGATGCAGTCTTGGATTCTGCACCTGCTCCTACGCTGGTGCAAGGAGGACTGCTCTCACAGAGGACACAACTCACAGCGTGCGGTTAGATGAGAGAATGTGACCCCTTACTCCCTGGATAGAGCTAAGGAGCCTAAGCACAAAAAACTGGTCAAAAAGGGAAAGAAAAAGGCCCTGGGATAAACAGCATCCGACAGCAGTGATGGTAAAAATGTCACTTGGGCTCATTTGTATCGTCTGTTAGTGACTGAGTCACTAAGATCTGTTAAATGCGTTGAGAAGGTGCCTGCCATCCAAAAATGTTTTCCTACACTAAGAACCTAGTGCGGGGCTGTTTCTGAACGGAGCTACTGCAGACAGCTTGGGGTATCTCTCCGTGTTGTGGTAAAATAAAAAGAGGCTTTGTCTGACCTACTACAAGATGAACGGGTTTTTCTAAGGGTCGTCATCAAAGTTGTGATTCACCAGGAAATTCATGAAACAGCCACAGGTAATAATGCTAATTTCTTAAAAGCAGCAAACTATAGATTGTTTTAAATAGACTAAAAGTTTTAATACACACTTTTAGTAACTGAAAGGAGGAAGTACTTAGGAGTATTTCAGTTGGAGAAATTTACGCAAAAGCACCGTCTTAGGGCTACAGAAAGGAATCCTCTGGTCTCCAGCTAGTTAAGGGGCTTATTTCTGGTGCTGGGGCTGAGTTTGTTAGTTTTGTTTTGGCTGTTGCTGTTTTTAATGCTTGCAGATCTTGACACACAGTCCATAATCTTAATGACCTATTTTTTAAAAAGATTTTATTTATTTAACAGACAGAGACACACCGTGAGCAAGGGAACACAAGCAGGGGCAAGGGAGAGGGAGAAGCAGGCTTGCCGCTGAGCAGTGAGCCCAATGCAGGGCAGATCCCAGCACCCTGGGATAATGACCTGAGCCAAAGGCAGACGCTTAACCATCTGAGCCCCCAGGAGCCCTTAATGACCTATTTTTAAAGCATAGTATGTGATGCTTAAATGCAAAAACTAAAATGATCACCCTGACATTCAAGGAGCATTCATTCACTAGTAAACAAAAGACAAACTAAGAACTGCACTACAGCGTGACACCTTAGAAAACAGAACTACATGCAGCGGAAGCAGCATCGAGGTTACAGCTCAGGGACTCTTCCCCAGAATTGGGTGACCGGTTAGCGGAGGCTTTCTACTGTCTCATCTGCCCTCCTTTCTCTATTTCAGGTGAAACTTTTTTCTCTTTGCTTTTTATTTAAGAACTAGTAACAAATTTATTTTTCTAATTTTTCATTTTGATGTTAGCTGATTTACTTCTTGAGATTGCAACTAACAGAAAAATGTGTCATCAAGTGCGCGCAGGACAATTTCCAGTTGTCTGATCATTCCTAGCGTCACCATCAACAAGCAGCTTAAAGAAAAGTGACCAAGCACCCTTTTGCTCTGGCTTCTGTCAGCATCTGTCTGTGACGTCTTCGGCAGTCTTCCATAGTTCCTACCCATGCGATGAAGGACTAGATAAGGAATTACAGGATAATCACACTCAGCAATTTCGGTGAAAAATAAAAAGGTGGGGTTCAGAAGCAGGGTCTACCTTACTTCACTGTTGTTACTGTGAAAGTTACTACTGAATTCTGCAATTGTTAGGATCATCTTTCTCCTTTCACATATATTCTGAGGTGTTACTAATCCCATGTAGCTTGGCTAAAAATACCTAAAATATTCTAGTGTATATATCGACCATCTGTGCGTCTGTGTCAGGATGCCTTTGCCCATCTCCTAAACTCTGACTTCCTAACACAGTAGCAGAACTTTTTACTGCCAACTTGTTTTGACGTTGAGATGTTTTTTTCTAAAACATGGTAAAATACATAGAGTAGACCAAAACTTGGATGTTAAAACATGAAGGGTAGAAAAAGACCAAATTTAACAGCTCAGAACCTATCCTGTTTGGAGAGTAAGTAGTGGTTACTATGTCACTTTACCAACGCTGCCGTTTCTGCCATCTTTGCTCGTGTGATCCTTTTTTTTTTTTTGGCTAATCTGTATAATCACAATTTAGATAATAGACTCCGGATAAAGGAAAGCCTTAGGAACACCATACATCCAGTTCAAAGACCCATATCTGATTAAAGGGTCCCAAGGATGCCACAGTTAACATACAAACAATGACCCACTCCCTTCCAGTCTTACGAACTTCTCTTTAACTCCTGACATCAGGTACTTGCTGGGACAAAGTGATCCTCATCTTTAACAAAAAGGCACAGGTCATTATACAGATCTTGGATTATGTCCTCATATTTTCCTGCCTTCTAGTTGTGAGGGCAGAGGGGGGAATTAGACATACAACAAGTTCCCTTTTCTTCTGGAAAAATAGTTCTCAATTCTATGAAGCAGAATTACATTAAGAAGTAGTTGGCTTGGGGAACCTGGGTGGCTCAGTGGGTTAAAGCCTCTGCCTTCGGCTCAGGTCATGATCTCAGGGTCCTGGGATCGAGCCCCGCATCGGGCTCTCTGCTCAGTGGGAAGCCTGCTTCCTCCTCTCTCTCTGCCTGCCTCTCTGCCTACTTGTGCTCTCTGCCTGTCAAATAAATAAATAAAATATATTTTTAAAAAGATCTTTAAACAAACCCACACCACAAACAGTCGTGCTGTGCTTCGCCAGCTGCATCCTAAATCCCCAATAGGCCTCACTTTCTTTCCCCTTGAAGAGTTCAATCCCAGCTTTCCGTCGCCACCTGCTGGTGCAGTTCTGTGCGCTCCAGCAGCCGCACGTGCCCGAGGCGGTTCACTACTAACAGATCTAAGTAAGCTTCAGGTATCTTGGTTAAGATCTAACGTCACGGCTAAAGGGACAGGGCTCCTACTAACTACACCTATAAATAATTCCAAATTTCTCTAAAAAAAACTTTCCAAAAAAGCAATTTTAACTTCAATGTTTCCTCTTTCTTTTTTTTTTTTTTTTTAAGATTTTATTTATTTATTTATTTGACAGAGATCACAAGTAGGCAGAGAGGCAGGCAGGGGGTGAGGGAAGCAGGCTCCCCGCTGAGCAGAGAGCCCCATGCGGGGGCTCCATCCCAGGACCCTGAGATCATGACCTGAGCTGAAGGCAGAGGCCTAATCCACTGAGCCACCCAGGCTCCCTGCTTTCTAATATAAAGTACAGCCACAAAATTTCAGAACTTTAAAAACAAAGAAAAAAATCCTTAAAAATAAATGGGAATCATCATGCAATTTTTAAATAATTTTTTTAAAGATTTTATTTATTTATTTGTCATAGAGAGTGAGCACAGGCAGACAGAGTGGCAGGCAGAGGCAGAGAGGGAAGAAGGCTCCCTGCCGAGTAAGGAGCCCGATGCGGGACTGGATCCCAGGACGCTGGGATCATGACCTGAGCCGAAGGCAGCCGCTTAACCAACTGAGCCACCCAGGCGTCCCATCATGCAATTAAAAAAAAAAAATTTTATGTTAGAAGCAACACTACATAGTTCAAAAATTAAAACACTTTGTAAGTCAAAACAGAGAAGAAACTTCAACCCAAGATTTCTTAAAATACAGAAAAAAAGTGGAGTTTCCCTAAATTCTGAGTGTAAGACAAGAAAGCAGAACATGTAAGTCCCCCAACTAGTCCTCCACGCTGTATTTTCTCAGGACCCGCCTACTACACTAAAGGGCTTCAAATTCTTGTCCTGTCATCACAACCGACAAATGTCTGTGCAATGCGCTAGCTGTGCCTCTGCGCCCTTATCTTTACTTGGCCCCCCAAAGCCTCTCTCTTTCTAGCAGTTCTACCAAAGATGCCCTCTGCATCTTTGTGAACATGAAGCCCTCTGCAAACCTTCCCAGCACACGCTCCACCCACCTCCTCCCAGTGACTCTGAATTCCCCGACACTCTGCTGTTTTTATTATGGCAGCTACGACACGACAGCAACCCGTGTACTGCATAGGATGGCACTTCCTTTTTATGGAGAAACAGATGAATCAATACTGTGAGGTTAGAGATTATGTTTAAAATTAAGTGATCCAAAACCTGATCTTCCGTTGTGAAAAGTACAATCATTAGTAATAGAAGTCATACCAGTAAATGTAAGTAATGCAAGTAAACTATTAATCCCCTGACCAGTTAGCTTAAGTGTAAAAGATACGGGCGCCTGGGTGGCTCAGCCAGTTAAGCCTCGGACTCCTGATTTCGGCTCAGGTCATGAGATCCAGCCGCACGTCACACTCTGCACCGGGCAAGGAGCCTGCTAAAGAGTCTCTCTCCCCCTCCTCTCCCTCTGCCCCACACGCCCTACCCTGGCTCATGTGCACTCTTTCCGTCTCTCTCTGGGTGAAAAAAAGAAAAGCCAAAACCTAGATCGTATCTAACCCATTTTTTCCTCAACATTTCATTTCAAAACAACTGGGATTTGTGTGCAGCAATTTAAAAACTGCTCGGCAAATGAGATGTACTAAGCAAGAGCTGAGATACTATTATTATTATCCATATGTTTTCTTATTAAAAAAACATTAATCCAGGGGCGCCTGGGTGGCTCAGTAGGTTAAAGCCTCTGCCTTCCGCTCAAGTCATGATCTCAGGGTCCTGGGATCGAGCCCCGCATCAGGCTCTCTGCTCAGCGGGGAGTCTGCTCCCCTCACCCCCTGCCTGCCTCTCTGCCTACTTGTGATCTCTGTCAAAAAAATAAATGAAATCTTAAAAAAAAAAAAAGAAAGAAACATTAATCCATCAGTTCTGTAATTAAATAAAATCTCAGACCAAAAGGGCTTAATTCGAATACTTGGATTCATGTGGGTTTTAGTAACTCTCCATAAAAATCACGTGACTGAAATTCAAAATTACCTCTTCAATGAGCTGTTTCCTAAAGAATCTATTATGTCAGCACAGACATTTCTTTTCTAAAGAGAAAACTATTTTTGGGGGGAAAATTATAATCAGTGCTGTAAATTTTATTTATAATCCGTTGTGCTCATTAAAGCCACTCAACTAGGCTAAAATGACACCAACGAAACTATTCACTGGCAAAATGTCAGTCAACACAGCACTAGCGGCTCAACGCTCTGTGACCTAAATTGTCATCAAGGTACAGTGGCACTGAAACAGACCCCAATCCCACTAGCCTCAAACAAGTTTCAGTTTTAATCACCGGCCGCAGGAAAACATATTTTGGTTACTTTTCATCTGCCGCGAAAGCACCTGTTTGGGTGGAGAAGCCTGAGCAAACCGGGGTCACACGTAAGTACGGACGCTGTGCGACTGCGACACGGCACTGCTGCTTACACGCCAGAGAGGAAGGCACCAGCACCGCCTCCATCTACATTCGGGTGTAAGGCACGTAGGGCATACTAGGGCTTCCACCTCTATCCTCACTTGCTAAAATGCTGCTGCAGAAGAATGGAGAGAAACCACTCTGACAACTTCTGAAACGACAGGCACCACATCAAGTGGCAAGACAACAAAACCCAATGTGTACAGGAAGTTGTTTTTTAAAGATTTTATTTATTGGGGCGCCTGGGTGGCTCAGTGAGTTAAAGCCTCTGCCTTCGGCTCAGGTCATGATCCCAGGGTCCTGGGATCGAGCCCCGCATCGGGCTCTCTGCTCAGCGGGGAGCCTGCTTCCTCCTCTCTCTGTCTCTGTCTGCCTCTCTGCCTGCTTGTGATCTCTGTCAAATAAATAAATAAAATATAAAAAAAAAAACACAAAAAAGATTTTATTTATTTATTTGACAGAGAGAAACTGAGCATGAGCAGGGGGAACCGGCAGGGAGCCTGATGCGGGACTCGATCCCAGGACCCTGAGATCATGACCTGAGCCAAAGGCAGCCACTGAGCTGACTGAGCCACCCACATGCCCCTTACAGGAAAATTTTTTTTTAAAAAGATTATATTTATTTATTTATTCGAGACAGAGAGAGAGAGAGAGCGCACCCGCACAGTGGGAGTAGGGAAAGGGAGTAGCTGACTCCCCAGTGAGCTCAATGTGAGGCTCAATCCCAGGAACCCGGAACCACAACCTGAGTCGGATCAGACTTGGATGCTCAGCTGACTGGGGCATGAAGGCGCCCCAACTGTTAGTGCAAGAGGAGGGAGACACAAGCATTGGCCTGTATATACATGATGTATTTGTGGGAGACCTTATAGATTCTAACGGTGGAAGTGATTTTCCTGAAGATTCTTTGCACAAATTCTGGTTCCAAAACAACTAGTTCTTGGGGCACCCGGGTGGCTTCTTCCTCTCCCTCTGCCTGCCTCTCCCCTTGCTTGTGTGCTCTGTCAAATAAATAAAATCTCTAAAAAGAAACAAACAGGGACGCCTGGGTGGCTCAGTCGTTGGCCATCTGCCTTCAGCTCACATCATGATCCCAGGGTGCTAGGATCGAGCCCCGATGTACCCAGCTCCCTGCTTAGTGGGAGTCTGCTTCTCCCTCTCCCACTCCCCTGCTTGTGTTCCCTCTCTGTCTCTGTTGAATCGATAAAATCTTTTAAAAAAATAAACAAAATTAAAAAAAAAAATAAAAATACACAACTAATTTTCCAAGTGTAAATGTAAACCTGAAAATGCATTCAATATACAGATCAGTTTCCTTCATTTTGATTGAGAAATGGTTGTTCTGCTTAATCGTTATCACAGTTGCTAAGGGGTTATCACGAGATTGTCTAAAAGGGGATTCCAAATTAGATTTACTCAGAGAGGGAGAAGGGTAACAACGGTAACAGTATTTCGTTGCTTCTTTTTTCATCTCTTACATTCTGAATCATAGGAGCTTATTCCCAAATCAAATAGCATCTTCTGGTCCAGTATCCATACTCTTACACATTATTTTATTTTTAGTGGGAGAGGCACAGAGGGAAAAGGAGACAGAGAATCGTAAGCAGGCTCCACACACAGCATGAAGTGGTGGGGGTCAAGGTCAGTCTCTCCACCCACAGACTATGACCTGAGCTAAAATCGAGAGTCTGAGACTTAATTCACAGACTCACCCAGGCGCCATATAAACATGACATTGTTTATAATAATAGCTTCGGGGTTCGAAGTATCTCTTGCGGTCTGAATTAATTACTGAATTCACAGAGCAAGAATGATAAAACCCTGAAAAAAACAAAGGAAAATCTTCAATAAACGGGATTTGACAGTGATTTCTCAGATAAAACTCCAGAAGCACAGGCAACAGAAGAAAAAACTGATAATCCGGAGTTCATCAACACTGAAAGCCCTTGTGCATCAGAGGACACGTCAAGAGGGCGAGAAGACAACTCACACGGGGCAGTTCACATTAGCAAGTCCTGCACACGGAGTGTATAAAGAACCCTGAGGGCGCCTGGGTGGCTGAGTGGGTTAAGGCCTCTGTCTTCGGCTCAGGTCACGATCCCAGGGTCCTGGGATCGAGCCCCGCATCGGGCTCTCCGCTCAGCGGGAGCCTGCTTCGTCCTCTCTCTGCCTGCCTCTCTGTCTATTTGTGATCTCTGCCAAATAAATAAATAAAAATCTTTAAAAAAAAAAAAAAAAAAAAGGAACCCTGAAAACTCACCAACAAAAAACCCAGCACAATTCAAAAAGAGCCATACCAATTTACTCAACACCGGCTGTGGATGAGAGGGCTTGTGTCCCCAGATTCCTGCCAACACTCAATTATCATTATTATTATCATTAATATGAAAATTTTCAGTTTTGCCAAAATGTAAATACAGAAAGCCTCAAAATTATTGAAACATAAACCAACCACACCTTCACACCAAGTACACAGCACTGTAAGTCAGTTATATCTATAAAAACATATTAAACTAAAAAACATACTAAAAAATACATTAAATAAAAACAGAATTAGGACCCTTAAAATCTTTACTATGACTTTAAATAAAAGACATTAAGAGCATTGTCCTCTAATATTTTCTCAAAAGAACGAACTAAACTTCAAACTCCAATTATTAAGGTGCCAGTTCCTAAACAGTGAATAGTAATTTTTCACAAATTAGTGACATATTTGAATCCCTCTAAATAACAGAGTTCAGGGGCGCCTGGATGGCTCAGTGGGTTAAGCCTCTGCCTTCGACTCAAGTCATGATCTCAGGGTCCTGGGATCGAGCCCCACATCGGGCTCTCTGCTCAGCCAGGGAGCCTGCTTCCTCCTCTCTCTCTCTGCCTGCTTCTCTGCCTACTTGTGATCTCTATCAAGTAAATAAAAAATAAATAAATAAAAAAAATAAAGTTACATAAACAGTTTTAAAAATTACATATACAGTTACCAATCATTCAATACTAATCATAACAGCAAATAACTTATTTTTTCTAGAGGGTCTTGTTTTTGCTCTCTGAATACTGCCAAAAGAGAAAGTAAATAGAGAGATAAAATATATGATCTATGTTTTCATTAGGAATGTAAGGCCTAATGATTGCTTTATTTTTTATTTTATTTTTTAGGGAGGGACAGAGGGAGACAGAAAATCCTAAGCAGGCTCCACCCTCAGCACAGAGCTGAACACGGGGCTCGATCTCACAACCAAGAGATCACGACTTGAGCTGAAACCAAGAGTTAGACACAACTGACTGAGCCACACAGGCGCCTTGTAAGATCTGCTTTAAAAGCAACACTGACAGGGACGCCTGGGTGGCTCAGTTGGTTGAGCGGCTGCCTTCGGCTCAGGTCATGATCCCAGCATCCTGGGATTGAGTCCCACATCGGGCTCCTTGCTCGGCGGAGAGCCTGCTTCTCCCTCTGCCTCTGCCTGCCTCTCTGTCTGCCTGTGCTCGCTCGCTCTCTCTCTCTAACTAATAAATAAATAAAATCTTAAAAAAAAAAGCAACACTGAAAAAAACCCAATTGCTTTTTTTTTTTTTTAAGATTTTATTTATTTATTTGACAGAGATCACAAGTAGGCAGAGAGGCAGGCAGAGAGAGAGAGGAGGAAGCAGGCTTCTCGCTGAGCGGAAAACCCAACGCGGGGCTCGATCCCAGGACCCTGGGATCATGACCTGAGCCGAAAGCAGAGGCTTTAGCCCACTGAGCCACCCAGGCGCCCCAACCCAACCGCTTTAAAAGAATTGGGAGTAAAGGGACGCCTGGGTGGCTCAGTTAGTTAAGCAGCTGCCTTCGGCTCAGGTCATGATCCCAGCGTCCTGGGATCCAGTCCTACATCGGGCTCCTTGCTTGGCAGGGAGCCTGCTTCTCCCTCTGCCTCTGCCTGCCACTCTGTCTGCCTGTGCTCGCTCTCTCTAACAAATAAATAAATAAAATCTTAAAAAAAAAAAAAAAAGAATTGGGAGTAAATGTTCCAGGTGCATTTGGTAAAGGCCTGTTTTAAAGACTACGACATGCCTTGTTAATAGTCCCTCTTTCCTCCCTTGGCCAAAGGTGCTTAGTCTTTTGCGATTCATCAACTCCTCTGAGAAGCTGGTCAGAAGCTACGCAAACACACAAACCTCCATCCGGACCGCCCGCCGCCAAGACAGCGCCAACCCCGCAGCCTCCCAGGGACCGCAGGTTCTATAAAGCCCTACCTCAGGTTGTAACAAGGGAAAGAAAACATTCATAGGAACCTATTGCATGCCAGATGCCTCATATAAATCTAATTTTGTATACAGCCACTGAAGATGGGCATCCATACTCCCACACTATAAATGAGAAGATAAAGCAAACTGCTTACCTGTGGTTATTAAGCCAGGATTTAAACTGGGTTCTGATCCCATAGCCCATGCATGCCCTTTCCACTCCTGAAGCACTAATGCGAAGTTTACTAACACACCCAACATCCTGCGCTAAAGTAGCTGCCTGAAAAGTAACCACCACCTTGTGACTACGAGTTCTGTTACCGGCCTTGGGAACCACAGACTACTCCGAACAAGATGCATGATCGCAACCACCCATGCTGAGAGTAAACGCACACTGCAGGTAAAATCAACCAAGTACGAGACCCCATCGTTAGTGTGAACTATTTAAAAAAAAAACAACAACCATAGAAACATTACAAAAGACCATCATACTGGAGACTTTTACAAACCAGCTATAGAATATAAGCTCTAACATCGTTTCAAGGAAAAAGGCCAGATAAAAATCTTTTTCAATCAGCCTTATGAAAATCCTTGAGTTCAGTAGGAACAGATATCCTCATGAGGAAAATAAGGCTCAGGGGAGGTTACCCTGGTTAGCAAAGATTCATTCAGTTCATTTTTGCAAATATTGGTAAAGCACCCATTTCTTTCCTGGCTTATAATCTAACTCACTCACAGTTCATTTCACCAATAAAACACCCCAAGCTACTTTATATGCCTATGATCTGTGAAGAATAGCAACTATTAAAAATTTCTGGACGCCACAGCAATCTGAAAAACAAAAAGCCTGCATCATTATGGTTTCTGATAACATGCAGAAAGCACATGAATTTGATGTTAAGTAATCAACAGTAAAAATCAAGTGATTTTACGCAGGAATATTTCAAAATTTTAGCCAAAATCTTAAGCCAAGTCTTTCTACCTAGATCCATTGTTTTACCTATATATACAAATAATTTAAACATGCACGTGGGCACATATGGTGCCCATCGCCTGAAATTAAATATTGTACGAAATGGCTAGGGGAACCTGGGTGGCTCAGTTGGTTAAGCATCTATCGGCCTTCAGGTCAAGTCACGATCCCAGGGTCATGGGACTGAGCCCCATGTAGGGATCCTTACTCAGCTTGGAGTCTGCTTCTCTCTTTCTTCCCCACCCCACCCTCTGCTTGTGCTCTCTCTCGCTATCTCTAATTAATACAAAAAATCTAAAAAAGAAAAAAGAGAAAGACTAAAACGTGTGATCAACACAGAACCTAAAACAAATCTAATATCTTTATCACAGAGAATAAATAGAGTTAAGAAAAATTAGTTTGTTTTTTTTAAGCTATTATTTATTTATTTGAGAGAGAGCGAGAGAGCGGGAGCACAAACATGGCGAGCGGCAGAGGGAGAGGGAGAAGGTGGTTCCCCGCTGAGCAGGGAGCCCCATGCAGAGCTCGATCCCAGGACCCCAGGATCACGAGCTGAGCCCAATGCAGTCGGCTCAACAACTGATCCACCCAGGCACCCTAAAACGTCAGTTACTGTATTTGGACAGCCTTCGAGAAAGAGGGGCCAAAAAACCAAAAAGAAATAAACTAGACAACAAAGAAAGAGGGGACAATTTTTCACGTACCAACTTGCTCTGAGTGACAGGCATTCATCCTCGTATTAAACAACGCATTCTACAAAGGCTGGGTGGCTCGGTGAGTTACGTGTCTGAGTCTTCATTTCGGCTCAGGTGATGATCAGGGCTGGGAAGCGGGATCAAGCCCCGCTTAAGGTCCCCTCTCCCGCTCTCCGCCTGCCACTCCCCTTCCCCTCACGCTCGCTCCCTCCTCCTCACCCCGAACCGAGGGACACAGCGAACTGCGCCCTGCCCGCGCCCTGAAAGGCCAGCAGCATCACCGCCACGCGGCCTCGGTGAGCCTCCATCCCTCCCGGTCAGTCTGTCCCCGAGGCTGGTCCACAGGGAGGCGGCGGTCGCAGCGGGCACAGCCCCGCCACAGGGACGCAAACGCTCGTCCCTGACCAGCCTCGCGGCGCCCCGCGGTCTCGCAGAACAGCCCCCGGGAAAAACGGGGACCACAGCGCGGACAGCACCGAAGGTTCGAGAAGGGCCGCGAGCTGCCGGCGAGCAGCCGACTCACCCGCCTGGAAGGGCCGCGCTCGCTCCTCTCGTCCGCCATCCGCCCGCCGCGAAGCGCCCTCCTCGGGTGCTTGCTGCTCGTCCTCACGGCAGGTCGGCATACGTAGTTCTCCAGGCTCTTCGGGGGCTTTTTAGTTCTCTTCGCCTGGAGGCCGATTTTCAGTTTTAGGTTTCCCTCCGAGAAGTTGGTTTCCTTCACGGAGAACTGCTGCTGCGCGGCGCTCAAGCGGTCCCCCGCGGCCGCCTCGCCGCTCCTGCCCCGCGGCCACCGGCGCAGGTCGTCCTCCCCCGCCGCGCCTTCCCTCGCGCTCCCCGCGCCCGCCGCAGACGGGCTCTTCCTTGAAAATCCTTCCGAGTCAGAACCCAATCCTAACATAGCAGTGTCTCGAGGGTCCATCACAAGCGTCTGTTATGGCCGAAGGAGCTTACGAAGATGTTACAGAACCGCGCTCCATAGAAAACAGGGATCTCCGCCACTTGCATCCAGCATCTTTCTCTGCAGAATAAACCGTAACAAAAATTGATGAGAACAGAAAGCAACTACTGAGTAATATGAAAAAATGGGCCTAAGGGGAGAGGGACAAGGTCAGGAAGAACCCCAAATCACAGTTAAAACTAACCAAAATACAGTACAAGATGAATTTAAATTAACCTAGTTATGAATAAATTGAAAATTTTAGAATAAGCTTATTCTACAAATATCATAAACAAGTTGTAGTAATACAAGTTACGGACTGGTTTTAGTGATCCAACTTTTATAAAAGGTTTTGAACTTTTCAGGCTGGGACTCACGCTGGAATTATCTCCGCTACTGGCGTACAATTAAATTCTGAATTCATTCACTCATTCATTCAAAAATATTTCTGAGCTCCTATCATGTGCCGGGCATTGGGCAATAACCTGGAAACACAGTACTCACCAAAACAGACCCAGTTCCTAAGTTTATAAGGCTTATACTCTAGTGAGAAAGACAAACATTAAAAAATGGTTATATAACTGATTTATAACAACTGTTACAAAAACTTTGAAAACCAGAAATTTTACAAGTTTTCCTAATAGTAAGTAGTCAGTTGGTATTCTTTAATCCCCCAAATCCATAAATATTTTTCCAAATTCATAAAATATAAATGAGCAAATTATTATTTTGCA
This sequence comes from Taxidea taxus jeffersonii, assembly GCA_003697995.1. NCBI lineage: Eukaryota > Metazoa > Chordata > Mammalia > Carnivora > Mustelidae > Taxidea > Taxidea taxus. The sequence goes on along the minus strand of ML101923.1, from coordinate 35,980 downwards.
AGAGATGTACACCTAACTTGCAAATCTGAATAAACTACACAGGCAACCTCCTTCTCACAGAGAAAGACCTTCAGGAAACCAGATAATCACAAGGCATACGAACGAATACAGAACCAAAATAATTCACTATTCTTGAAGACTGACAGACTAGTCTTTATTCTAAGCATATATCCAATCAAGATCCAGGACAAGCATCTGAAAAAAGACCATCCTATTCCTTAGAACATTCCGTTCATGAAGTGGAGAATTCCATAGTTTAAACTACGTGCCCGAAGACTTCTTTCCAACAAGACTGTAAGATTCTCAAGGACAAAGATCATATAACTATTTCACAACTTATATAAGGAATGTAAGGAAAATGCATAGTCCAACGCCTGGCAACACAGTAAGGGTTCAAGAGAAAGCACCAATGACTAAATATTATTATATAATTATTATTATATATAATATATATTATCAATATATATAGTTATATATAATAAAATATATAATATATAATAAAGTTGTTATTATTACTAATTATTATTACTAATTGCAGTGGCAGCATATTAAGTATTCAGTAAAAACGGCCAACTGACTAAACTCTCAAGTTTGTTCCCACTGTGTTCATTCACAAGAAGTCGCAGGGGTAACCTTCCACTCAGCTCACTCTGACAATTCTTCCTAACACTGCACAGAAGTTTTCGAGGCTGTTCATAATCCAGCTCGGAAGTAGGCACACTTGCTTGTCCTTACTTCCCAACACACATCCCCTATGACGTCGTCGATTCGGTTTCTTTACTGTCCCTAACAAATCTGTTCATTTCTGCTTCTGTGCCGTGTGTTCTTTTTCCCTCTAAAAGTACAAAGTCCAGGGGCACCTGGGTGGCTCAGTTGGTTAAGTGGCTGCCTTCTGGGCAGGTCATGACCCTGGGATCAAGACCTGTATCAGGCTCCCTCCTCTTCGGGGAGTCTGCTTCTTCTTCTCCCTCTGCCTCCCCGCCGCGCCCCCCCTCCGGCCCCCCCCCTCCGGCCGCTTCCTTTGTCACTCTGTATCTAATAAATAAATTAATTTAAAATATTAAAAAATAAAAGTACAAAGTCCTATTTTGTCCGCAATGGGTTCACAATCCTGAAATTTAAAACACTGAGAACCACAAGCCTTTTCATTACTCACTAGTGACACAACCTGAGTGACAGACCTGATTTGGATCCGTTTTGGTCTTAATTACCACAATTTTTTGAGAATAGTCATACATTTCAATGCAAAAATATTACTGTGCTTGATGAAAGAGCACTGCTCTAACCACCACTGTGGAAGGAACCCGACCTACACTACCTTTCTAAAAGCAGAAAACAAACTTTTGCCCGGTACTTTGTGGACTTATGTTTTAATTCTTACATTTAAGCTTGCATCGACCTGATTCTTCCCTGAATACCTTTATCCATACAGGACCACAATTTGAGTAATCAGCTTTTTTTTTCCTTCTTCCGTATTTGTCAACTACATCTCCAAGTAAGGCTATTAATTAGCATTAATTACACCTCCTCCCAAAAAGGCCATAATTACACTGTTAAGCTTCATGAGGGTAGGGACCTCTTTTGGTTTGTTCACAAGTATTTTCCCGGCACCCAGAATGGTGAACAGCACATATAGTAGTATCCAATAAATAGCTGAATGAATTTTAAGGCCCCTATAGCTTCTAACATACGTCTGGCATGTAAGAAAATGTTTCTCCTCTCCTTTCTCATGTGACTTCATCCTGTGTTACAAGAGTCCCGTGCACAAGTTTTATCTTAAATGTTTACTATATGTATTTCACAGAGGTGGTTTTCTGTAAACTTACTACAATATCTTAATCGCTCTAGCAACAGCTTCAAAATTGTATCTTATACCTCCTTCTGTCTCTGTACCATCGAAGCTGGTCTAAGAAAAACAATCATGGTCACCCTACTCACTTTACATTCCTGAAAGCTAACCCCAACTGGATCCTTCGTGCTGAAACCTGTCTCCATCACTCTCCTACACGACAACTTGAAGTCATCTCCAGCTTCACTGACTCCGCTTCCAACCTGACGATGGCAGTAGGAACAATCAGAAGGAAATTGCCACAAGCTCCCACGATACTGCTACCTACCCACTGCTGTGTGTCTGTTCCTGTAGATTCTGCCTTCCCTACAATCATAATATACTGGGCCACCTGGGTGGCTCAGTCCATTAAGCATCCCACTCTGGGTCTCAGCTCAGGTTTTGATCTCAGGGTGGTGAGTCCAGGCCCAGCTTGGAGCCTACTTAAAAAGATAACAATTTAAAAGTACATAAACTTCTAACCCCTCCCCTTGAGCACTAGGCCTACCCCCTCCTTGCCTTCTCAAGAGCTTTACTAGGACTACTATCCTTTCTCCCTTGCACCATCCAATTCTCATTTTTCCTCTGGATAATACCAGTCAGCATGAAAACATACTACGGTATTTCTCATCTAAGACCCCATATCTTCTATCAGCTTCCCATGTCTCTGTCCCCCTCTCAAAACAAAGCTTCTCTAAAGGGCAGTCCACTCTTGCCGTCTCTAAATCCTCGCCTTTTTTTCTTTGAAACACACCAATCATAGTTTCACCACCACCTCTCCAAATAAACCGCTGGCCAAGCTCACTGACGTACTCTGTACTACTAAGCACACCGGTTAGTTCTCAGCCCTCTACCTGACCTAGCCACAGAATGCGACACGGCGGAACAGCCCGATCGTCTCCGCACGGACTTCGAGGCGAGGCGTCCTTTCTGGATTCTTCTGCCTTACCGGCTAGTCACCCTCAGTCTACTTTACCAGTCTCCCCTCCTTGCCCCCCAACATTAACCACCAGAGCACCCCAGGGCACCTTCTTCCCTTCCCTATCTACGCTTACTTGCTAAATGAACAAATCCAATCTTTAGGCCTTATATTCCATCCAACACTGTTGATTTACAAGTTTCTATCCCTAGATAGAGGCCAGCTGGGCCCTCTTCCTAGAACCCCAGAATCCTGTACCTAACTGCCTGGATGACCACTGGCTGACCCGCAGGCTTCACCAGTTTCAGATCAATCCATCTTCTACCTCATCCCCCTGCCCCCATCCGCTCTTCCCACAGGCTTCCTCATCTCAGTATATACATGCAACTCAAGCTAGAAATAGTTAGGCTGAAACTTCCTAACCACCTTGAACTTTCTCCCTCGTGCCTCACGGGTCCATGCAGTCGGGTCCATTCAGTCGGCGGACTTCTCCGCCTTCAGGGCACGGGCACCAGCGCCTCTCGCGAGCCCGACAGCTGCCACTCAGCTGCCACTCGGAGCCGCGTGCTCCCCCCGCACCCGGACCACCCAGGAGTCGGCCTCTCTGCTGGCCGCTCGATGCTTGAGCCTCCGTATCTCCTTACAGCCTTCTCCACGCAGCAGCCAAGTGATCCTTAAAGCTTGTGTCCGATTGTGTCACTCCTCTGTTCAACACCCTTTCGGTGGCTTCCCATCCCACTCCAAGTGGAAGTCAAAGTCCTTCCAAGGGTCTAAAGGCTCTGTTTACTCTGCTGCATAATCCCCTCTACCTCTCTCCGTCTCTTACCCAACTCCCCACTTAGTTCCAAGAAGGGGGGGAGGTCAGAGGTCATCTCCTTCTCTTCATCAATGTAAAATACTCCTACCACAGGACCTTTGCAATTATTATTCTGCCTGACTAGAACGTTCTTTCCTCAGATAACTGCATGATTTGCTCTTTCATATCCTTCACCTTTGCCTGAATGTAACCTCATGGAACAGGCAATCGTGACAATCCTTTATAAAGCTGAAAACTACTCAGTTCACCACCTTCTTCTAACACTGTTTCATTTTTCTCCATGTCGCTTCTCACAATCTGGTGCACAATGTATTTATTTATTGTTGATGTTTCCACTGGGATATAAAGTGCCTCCAGGAACTAGATATTTGTCAGTTGAGTTCAATGTAGCATCCTGGCACCTAAAACTATACCTGGCATATAGGAGACGTTCAATAAATATTTGAATTAATTGCATGTGTTTTTGTAGGATATATCTTACTGGCTTTATTTTATTCCTTTTCTATTTCTTTTCTCCCATTTTTCTTCTTTTTGTTTCATAAATTTTCTTTCTTTTTTTTTTTGAAGATTTTATTTCTTTATTTGACACAGAGATCACAAGCAGGCAGAGAGGCAGGCGCAGAGAGCAGGGAAGCAGCTCCCTGCTGAGCAGAGAGCCCAATGCGGGGCTCAATCCCAGGACTCTGAGACCATGACCCAAGCCGAAGGTAGAGGCTTAACCCACTGAGCCACCCAGGCGCCCTTTCTTTATTTATCTATTTTTAAGTAGGCTCCATGCCCAGTGTAGACTCCAGCATAGGTCTTGAACTCACGACCCTGAGATCAAGACATGAGCTGGTACCAAAAGTTGGACTCTTGGAGCACCCGGTGGCTTGGTATGTTAAGCCTCCAACTCGAGATTTCAGCTCAGGTCACGATCTCAGCACCATGAGATTGAGCCTCACGTCTGGCTCCAGGCTCAGCGGCTATAAATTCTCCCCCCTTTTCTCTGCCCCCCCCCCCAAGAAACCAAAAAAATCTTAAATTAAAAAAAAAAAAAAACAATTGGACGCTTAATCAACTGAGCCACCCAGGCACCGCATGTTCCTTAATTTTTGATGCCCAACCCGGGTTTCATGTGACTAGTGCACTGACATACCTGTGCATACCTTTCCGGTCACTCATGAAAACAAACCCGTTCTAGAACAGAAACAAATAATTTACACAGAAACAACTGCTTTTATATCCAGTACTTACAAGTACACACATTTTTAAATTTCTCTACAATTCTTTTCATAATGAAGGAATTCCAGAACGCTTAATATATGTATAAATGTGAACCAGAATTTCAGTATTTCCTCCAAAGAACTCAAAAGCATTTTTACCAGCACTTATTCACTTTTAACACATTCCAGAGAAGGGTTGGGAGAGCATGATTCTCTTCATTTTAAAATGGAAGAACTGAATCTGAGTGACACAGATTACTATACAAATAGTAGAATATCAGTAAACTAAAAAAGAATTAATATGAAAACACTGATCACTACCCCAGAAACATAGGTAATAGAGAAATACTATGCTTCTCTAAATGATCAAAGAGAAAAAAGAATAGTGAGCCTAGGGGCAAATACTGTGAATCCATCTAGGCAGTGAGACTGGAAAAGCACGACTGGCAAACCCTACATACCAAATTTAAGTGTTTCTAGTAAAGATAAATCCAAATTCTGAGGATACTTCACAACAAAGAATGCTTTTTATCTGCTAAATGTAAACTGCTTGAAAACCAGTCCCTACGCCAGGCCGGATGCTGATTTTGAACTCGGAAAGCAGCATTCTCCGGGAAGGATATGCCTCCATTTACACACTCTAGGTTTTCCACCCAGGGACCAGGATGCATGCTGTTCCACAATGTATTCTGCTTCCTACTACAATACCCAAGTCAAAATAGTTCAAGGAGAAACACAGAACTAAGACTGCTAGAATCTCTTTGCTCCAAGCGACAAGTAAAACATTCAGCTCACATGTAACTTTGGGATTTATAGGATGTCCTCAAATCACTGAGACAATCTGGAACAGTAGAGTCCAAATTCAAGGGAAACTGATACTAAATCTATAGTCTGAAGCCCTTTCACTGAGACCATTTTAGCTGTGAACAAACTGTTTAGAAAATTACTAATTACTGAGGCACCTGGGTGGGTCTGTACTCAGTGGGGAGTCTGCTTGTCCCTCATCTGCTTGTCCCTCCCCACCAACTCCTGTGCACATGCGCAAGCTGTCTTGGTCTTTCAAACAAATGAGATCTTAAAAAGAAAGTTACTAATTGTATTAATAGGGTATATACATTATATCAACACAAGGTCGGTTTGTTGTTTTTTTTTTTAAGGTTCTATTTATTCATTGGGGGCGGGCAAGAGAGCACAAGCAGGGGCAGCAGCAGGCAGAGGGAGAAGCAGACTCCCTGCTGAACAGGGAGCCAGATGCGGAACTGGATCCCAGGACCCCAGGTCATGACCTGAGCCGAAGGCAGATGCTTAGCTGACTGAGCCACCCAGGAACCGCAAAGCATGATAATCTAACAACATATTAGATACTACCAGAAATATACAAGTAAATCACATTTCATAGTGATCTATGAATGCCCTACTGCTGCACAGCCGTGTACGGCAATGTGACAAAACCTGGGCAAACAAGACAAACACCAAACTCTTGACCAGGAATCGCTCAAATTTGTTTTCACCTTCATGCCCTATTCCCTCTACAACGTGATGACTAGTACCCACCCGCGCCTCCCATACTAATCTCACATCCAAGTAACAAAACAATGGATCTGATAAAAATAGACAAATTCAGAGTTAACGCGGGCTCCACTCTGTGAGATCCCAAACCATTACGGAAAACAATCCAGCTAAGTCTGGAGACCATTCTGCATAGACACCTTGTCTGTCCCGGGAGGTTGGAAGGAAACAGGCACACTTTGATAAAACACCACTTAGCAAGGCAATATAAAATCAACTCTGTATTCTTTAAATACTACAAAAAACTGAGTCCTTCTGGGAGATGCAGCATTAGTTAAAACAAAACAAAACAACAACAACAAAGACCTAAAAATTTACAGAGCTCTCAATATGTGCAAAGCTCAGTGCTAATGTTATACAGATGATCTCAGTTACTATTATGATTCCATTTTCAGAGATGAAAAAAACAAGTTAATAACCAAAAAAAGCTCGAGCCCAGGTCTGTCTGGCTCCTCTCGAATACGATGTTACGCTGCCTCCCAAACATCATGTTTAGTCCTGCTCTCAGTCCTCCCGTTACACCCAGCAGACCTGCTGTTTGGAACTCTTGCTTGTCTTCTGTGATGACACAGTCTACTGGCTCTAACTACCTCTGCGACCACTGTATCTATTCCTTTATGCATTCATCACCCTAAATCTATTCCTTCATTCAGGGGATACTTTGAGAGCCTCAAAATATGTTTTGAGAAGCACTGTAGAAATGGTTATAAATAATACAGTATGGTCCTAGGTCTTATGAACTTTAAATTTTAGAGAGGGAGGCAGATAAATGACTAACTATTTAAATATATGGTTATAACATATAATAAATGTGAAGCTATTGAATATATGAGGTTGTATATTAAGGACATTTAGAGGAACAGGGAATATACCTTGCAAAAACAGTTAACTTTAAGCTGAGACCCAGTCTGAGTAGGAAACAGCCAGGCAAAATGTCAAGGTTAAGTATGTTCCCAAAACAGGGAACAGTATGTGTAAGAAGTCCCTGAAATTGTAAAGATTAACAGTAGATTCACCAAAGTGGGGACAACACAAAACAAAAATGGAAAGCTATATGAAAACAGCTTTCAGGATGCCGGGGTGGCTGGGTCAGTGGTGTCTGCCTTTGGCTTGGGTCATGATACCAGGGTTCCGGGACAGAGTCCCACATCGGGCTCCTTGCTCAGCGAGGAGCCTGCTTTTCCCTCTGTGGGCTGCTCCCCCGCTTGTGCTCACACACTACCTCTGACAAATAAATTGAATCCTAAAAGAAAAGAAAATAGCTTTCAAGGAGACTTGCTGGGCTACCTTAAGGATTTAGAAGCCTAAAGTAGTTCTGAACAGAAAAGTAGTAAGATACAACTTATGCTTTTTTAATTTTATTTATTTATTTATTTATTTATTTATTTATCAGAGAGAGAGAGAGAGAGAGCGCGAGCACAGGCAGACAGAGTGGCAGGCAGAGGCAGAGAGAGAAGCAGGTTCCCCACTGAGCAGAGAGCCCGACTCGGGACTCGATCTCAGGACCCTGGGATCATGACCTGAGCTGAAGGCGGCAGCTTAACTGACTGAGCCACCCAGGTGCCCCTACAGCTTATACTTTAAAAAACTTCCCTGGCTGCTGTGGAAGAATGATTAGAAAGACAAGAAAACTTGGGGCAGCACATTGGGTGGCTCAGTTAGTTGAACGGCAGCTCAGGTCAAGCCCCATGCACCCAGACTCAGCAGGGACCCTGCTTGAGATTTCTTCTCCCTCTCCTGGTGCCCCTCCCCCAACTCATACTCTCCATGTCCAAAATTATGACGTCTTAAAAAAAAAAAAGAAAACGTTGATTCTGGAATACTTTTTATAAAACTGACAGATTAGCAAAGTAGTACTGAAAATTTTAAAGATGGATGAATTAAGAGATACTTCTAAGGCATAACAGACTTGATTTGTCAGCAAGATATAGAAAAGAGGGAGAGAATCCAAGACTTAAGCAACTGGTGAATTGTTTGGTGCCACCACTTAGACATTCCATCAGCAAAGTACTTACTGAATGCCCATTATGTAACAGCAACTGGGGACAAAGCAGCGCAAAAACAGGAAAATCCCTGCCCTCACGGGGCTGACATTATAAAAGCTGTCCGCTCGGACGAGACAGACAGGAGGGGAGACTAAGAGTTCGGCAGCATGTTAAGTCTGAGATGGCTGTGAAACATTTAAGTACCAGGTCAAGCTGACAGCCGGGAGCACATGCACATGACCCACACAGGGAGGCAGCATGATGACACTATATGAATATATAACAGCGTCTTAGAATGGTTTTCCAACTTGATAAGGAAGATAGTTTACCTTAACTTTTTTTAATATGTAAGAACAACTTTTCTCTCTTTTTGGGTAAGTACACTTACCTGAAATTATCACATTACAGACTAAACAATGTTGACATATTTTTAGCTTAAAATAAGTCTAGCTTGTCTCATCTGTGATAAATTTTGGTCTTCTCTGTGGTCTTTATCAAACATCATCAGAGACGGTAATCATTGTTCTATTTCTCAACAGTAAAAAAACATACAAATTAACTGTATAAGATCTTAAAAAATCATAGCACATTATGGGTCCTAGTTTACGGCAGCTTTTACACTCTTCAGTCATACATTGCATTTCCTGGGACCCATCACCTCAGCCCAGTGAACGCAGTACTGCCACTTGCTCAAGTCGGAAACCTGGCAGCCATCCTTGCCTCCTTTCATCAACCCCCCCTCCGTTCCCAATGCGATCCTAACACCAAAACTTGTGAATTCCACATAAATAATTTCTGATTACACTGGGTTCTAAGTCCACTGCCATTCTATCCGAAACAATCTTGCACAGACTATAGCAACTTTCTAACTCTGCATATCCACCTTGTTCTCCTCCAGTCCCTGCTCTGAGATGCAGCTAGAAATATGATTTTAAAATAATCTGATTATGTCATTTCCCTGCTCGACCAAGGGAGATCTCCCTGTTAAGTGCTCGTGCTGCATTCTTTAAGTCTCTTAATGCTCATCATCCTAGTAACTTATAAGCTTTTTCTGGGTAAATTATATGCTTAACACTCATATTTTCCACTACAGCATTTGTTCCATGAGACTAAGAATCCTCATTGCCTTATTCACTGCAATATCCTTAGCAAAGTCCCCGAACATAAAAGGTAGTCAGTAAATATCTACTACCTGAATTAGCAAACATACACTGCTGTATTTTAAATTACAAATGTAGACAAAAACTGAGAATACAATGAAAATAAAAATATTGAAGGATTGACATTTCTCTTTAAATATCATATCTTATACTATTACAATTTTTAAAATAAGCACTATGTATATCATCATGTAATTTCCTCTTCAAAAGTAAAAGGGTAAGCAGTGTACTAACTGCCTTAAGATGTTTTATATTGTGTCACTGATATACTACTCACTGAAATCACAAAAAGCTAGAATATATTCATAAAGATAACAAGAAAACCTGAACTATTTCTAAATAATTTATATAACATAAACAACACTTACAGAGTTGGATAAAGCTGCTCTTTTTCTGTTTTTGTTTTTAAGATTTACTCATTTGAGAGAGAGAGAAGGAGTGGGCCTGTGAGCACCGGGAGGGGGAGAGAGAGAATCTCAAGCAGGCTCCCTGCTGAGCACAGAGCCCGATGTGGGGCTCAATCTCCCGACCCTGAGATCATGACCTGAGCCAAAATCAAGAACTGGATGCTCAACCAACTGAGCCCCCAGATGCCCTGGACAAAGCTTTTTTGACTCAACTACAGAACAACATTTCATTTAAAAAAGAGAGTGACAACCATCAATAACTCCTAACTTTCAAAGTACTAATCACCAGTAAATCTAGCTATTTTCACACCTACGTACAGTATATATTTCTTAAATTCCAAGATGCCGGTGATTTTTTTTTAAAGATTTTATTTATTTGTCTGACAGAGAGAGATCACAAGTAGGCAGAGAGGCAGGCAGGGTGGGGTGGGGGGGTGAAGCAGGCTCCCTGCTAAGCAGAGAGCCTGGTGCAGACTTGATCCCAGGACCCGGAGATCATAACCAAGCCGAAGGCAGAGGCTTAACCCACTGAGCCATCCAGGCACCCCGCCAGAGATTTTTTTTTTTTTTTTTTTAAAGGCTTCATGACGGCGTGCCTGGGTGGCTCAGTGGGTTAAGCGACTGCCCTGGGCTCAGGTGGTGACCCCAGGGTCCTGGGATCGAGCCCTATATCAGGGCTCCCTGCTTGGTGGGGAGCCTGCTTCTCCCTCTCCCTCTGCTGCTCTGCCTGCTTGTGGCTCTCACTCTGTCAAACAAACAAACAAAATCTTTTTTTTTTTTAATAAATAAATAAAAAGGCTTCATGAATCACTGATCACATTTTCAGGAGAAAAAAAAGTTTAACTACTACCACATTAAATACATTATCAATTGTGTAATTTCCCAATTTCAGAAACATAAAACTGAGAGAAAAGAATGTGTTTCAAGACCAAGGCAATACTATATCATACCAACAAACTAATTCTGAAAGTCAAAACAAGAAAGTAAAATAGGAGACTGAATTGCCTCGAGGGAGCCACCGGGAAGATGCAAACAGAAAGTATTCCCGAAGCTAATCCTCAGGAAAAGTCACACTCACTGTCTCATGGGTAATCTAATCAAACCTTGCATAGCTCTTCCTGAGAAGTAAAGTTCACAAAACTCAGATGTAGAGACTTAACTCTGTTTTTATTTAAAAACAAAAACAAAAACCAAACAGGTGGAATGGGCTGTGGTTGCAAGGAATGGAGAGAGATGGTGACTTCCATCCCCAGGGAATTCTAGAATGGCAACAAGAGGGAAGTAAAAGTTACACCAGATTTTCCCATAAATGAAGTTACTGCGTTCTGACAAGGGTTAGGGGCTGTGAACTCAGGGCCCACGCACGTGGTTTCACATTAAACAGAAGAGCCACTTCGAAAAGGCACCATTCACACTGTAAATATCTTACACTTGTTTTTCATAAAGATTTTCTGTGGAGCAATGAATAGGAATGTAAAATGGTGCAGACACTTTGGAAAACAGTTTGGCAGCTCCTCAAAAGGTTAAACAGAGTCACCAGATGGCCCAGCAAGTTCACTGCTAGGTATATACCCAGGAAAATGGAAACATGTTCACAGAAACTTGCGCACAAATGTCCATGGAAACATTATCCATATAACGGAATGTCATTAATCAGTAAAGAAGAATGAAGTCCAGGACAAGCAGGTGGCTCAGTCGGTTTGGTGTCCACCTCTGGACTTCAGCTCACGTCATGATCTCAGAGGCCTGAGATGGAGCCTGTGCTGGGATTTGCCCTCAGAGTGGAGTCTGATTGAGATTCTCTCCCTCTGCCCTTCCCCGCAAGTAAATAAATCTTGAATGAAAGAAAGGAGGGAGGGAGAGAGGAAGGATGGAGCACTGGTACATACTACAGTGCAGATGGACCCTAGACGTTATGCTAAATAAAGATGCCTGTTCCAAAAGACAACAAATTATGTAACAACAAATTATATGTCCATAAAAGGAAGATCGATAGAGAAAGAAAGTAGATTCGTTGTTACCTAGGCATAGGGGGAAAGGAGAATGTCTGGGATGGAGTGACTGCTAGCTACTGGACACCACGATCGAATGTTCTAGTATTAGGTAGTGGGGATAGTTGTGTAACTATGTGAATATACCAAGAACCACTGAATTGTACACTTTTAATCAGTAAATTATAGAGGACACAAAACAAATCTCAATCAAGCCACTTAAAAATTTTCTGACAGATCAATATAAGGTACCTTGTGGAAAGGGTTCTTTCCCTTGCATAAAAACAAAATATGGGCTAATGGTAATCTTGTAAAAACTTTTTCTATTAATAGCTTTCAACATGGCAACAAGCTGATTTACCTGACATATGTTGCTACATACTACCTAACTGGCTACTCATTTGGAGAAAACAAAGTTAGATTCATTCTTCACATTATACTCAAAAGTAATTTCCTCATGGATTTAAGAGCTAGATGCAAAAATGAAAGTATTTGAAGGATTTTTGTAACTATTTCTAGAGCCTACTATATAGAAACCTTCCTAAGCAAATCAAGAAACTAGAAGCCATAAAGGAGAATATACTGAGAGATTTGATTATATAAAAACATTATAGATAGGGGCGCCTGGGTGGCTCAGTGGGTTAAAGCCTCTGCCTTCAGCTTGGGTCATGATCTCAGGGTCCTGGGTTAGCAGGGAGACTGCTTCCCCCCTCTCTCTCTGCCTGCTTGTCATCTCTCTCTGTCAAATAAATAAAATTCTTTACTTTTTTTGAAGTTCTTTAAAAATTTTAATTGACAGAGAGAGATCACAGGTAGGCAGAGAGGCAAGCAGAGAGAGAGAGAGGAGGAAGCAGGCTCCCCGCCAAGTGAAGAGCCCGATGCAGGACTCGATGCAGCTCGACCCGAGCTGAAGGCAGAGGCTTAACCCACTGAGCCACCCAGGAGCCCCAAATAAAAATCTTAAAAAAAAAAACCAAAAACCCATTATAGGGGCGCCTGAGTCATTAAGCATCTGCCTTCAGCTCAGGTCATGATCCGAGGGTCCTGGGATCACCCTGTGTCAGGCTCCTGCTTGGCAGGGAGTCTGCTTCTCCCTCTCCCATTGCCTCTGTTGTGTTCCCTCTCTCACTGTGTCTATCTCTGTCAAATAAATAAATAAAATCTTTAAAACAAAGTAGATGAGTATGGTTAAGAGTCATTCTACAAACAGATAAGAAATGATATAATACAAGAGATGTGCATAGGCAATCACAGAAGAAATGGAAATAATCAAACAGAAATACAGAAAGAGGCGCCACATCTCTAGTAGTGAGGGAGGTATGTGCTGCAACAAGATAGTTTTCACTCATCAGTTTGGCTGAGCAGAGAGCCCGATGCGGGGCTTGATCCCAGCACCCCGGGATCATGACCTGAGCGGAAGGCAGAGGCTTTAACCCACTGAGCCACCCAGGTGCCCCCATCTATGACAATTTTAAGTTTTACCTATTCTTGACTTCAATAGCAAATTTAGATACTCTTATCATAGGAAAACAAAAGCACTAATAAATGATTACAGCACTGCTTAATGTGGCCACAGAAAAAAACTAAATATATATATATATACATATATATACACATATATACACACACATACACACACACACATATTCACACACACACAAATATAGAACCACGTCTGCCATTTTTCAGTAAAAGAGCAAGCATGATGTTACATGTGCAGGGAATAGGAAAAAACCCAGGTATATTTGTATGCATACAGAATTAAGTACAAATGATTACACACCAGCTAATAGCACTGGTTATTTTAGGGGTAAAGGTTTAGAAATAAAAAGGAAATAAAATTATGTGTATTTTTCTTGACCTATTACAGAATTTGTATTAGTTCCATAATTAGGCAAAAATCCAATAAAAACATATTTTTAAAAGATCTGAGATACACATAGCTACCATGTCCATACCTCTCAAAGTCTTATTGTTGTGTTTGTATCTACAGGAAACTGAGCAAAGTAATCCCATTAACAGTGGACATACCTTCTAATTCCAATATTCTGCCACTGACTAGCTACTTGCTTAAAACATTCCTCTCCTATTCTTTTCCATTGAATAGACAGCTGTGCATTACACACATCTTTATTTTATTGTGGTAAGAACGTCTGCCATGAGATTTACCCTCTTCACAAGTTTTTATGTGTGCAGTTCAGTACTGCTGACTGTAGGTACAACATACCTCCAGAGCTTACTCACCCTGCTTGACTGAAACTTCACGCCTGTTGGTAAGGAATTCTACATTTCCCCCACTAACTACCTATCTCATCCAACTAGAGCACCATCCTCCCCCCTTTTTTTTCCGGCGGAAAAAATTAATTGGACTTTATAAAAATGCGAACTTCTGTTCATCCAAAGAAACCACCATGAGGTTAAAAAGGCAAGCCACACATTGGATAATGGCATGTGAAAGGCACACACTGGAGAAAAGGAACGCATTAGAATACGTATTAAGAGCAGGTACTTTTCAAAAAAAGATACCCAAATATGCAACAAGCACGGAAGGATGCTCGACCTTACCAGTAATCGGGGAAATGCAAACCAACAGCACAATGAAATACTACTGCCCACTAAAATGGCTCAAATCAAAAGGAGCGACAACAAATGTTGAAGATGTGACAAATGAACAGCCATCCACTCCTGGCAGTTACAAAGTCACAAAATCGGTTTGGAAAACTGTGTGACCGTATTTGCTCAACATAAAAATATGCTTACCCTGTGGCCCAGCTATCCCACTCCCAGGTATGTGCCAAAGAGAAATGAGTGCATACTGTTCACCAAAAGAGGGGAGGTGGCCAGGTAAGGCTTCACAGCATCAACTTGAACTTTGTCTCGGAAGACGGGCAGGTGTTCTCTAGACAGCCAGGCACTGGGAGGAACATGAAAGTCCTGGAGATATAAACGAACCGTGTCTGGGAAAGATGACGGTTCCAAAGAGCTGAAGCACAAGGGTAAGAGACCCAGTGAGACACAAAGCTGAAGGGGCAGACAGGATCTTGAAGAAAGAGCCAAACAGTCTCTTATGCCAGACGACACGATCAGATTCGGATTCAGAAACCACATTCAGAAAGGTGTGTGGGATGTAGCTAGAGAAGCCAGTCAGGGGGGCACAGAGAGTAATTCTCACCTTGCTGCCATTTTACCCGTTTTGGAGATAACTGCTTTTCTCCTATCCAGCCCGTGGCCTGCTGTACGGTACCGCTGTGCCG
Source organism: Taxidea taxus jeffersonii (assembly GCA_003697995.1). Classification (NCBI taxonomy): domain Eukaryota; kingdom Metazoa; phylum Chordata; class Mammalia; order Carnivora; family Mustelidae; genus Taxidea; species Taxidea taxus. The sequence goes on along the minus strand of ML101923.1, from coordinate 20,845 downwards.
CTTTAACCAGTGACCCTCCAGACATTACTGGATTACCAAAATGGTGAAGGGGAAAAGCAGCGGACAGACGAGTGCAGCAAAGATTTACTCAAAGCATTCCCCACAACCACCACTGCCCTTACGCGAGTTCGCCTCCGCTTTTAAGCACGATCACTGTGGAACAACAGGGAAAGAACGCGGCCGCCATTCCGTAGCATTCTTAACTGAGGAGACTAAGAAGCAAGGGGTGTTGGCCTACAACAAAAATTGCCTATAAACGCCCCAAAATCATACGGCAGAACTTCTATGTGTACATATGCACTTTTTGGGAAAGGATAAAGAAACATACACTGTATTCTTAATGGGGCCCATAACCACTGCCGCCGCCGCCAATACTCCTCCTCCTATTACCACCACCACCGCCGCCATCCTCTGTTCTCGAGGCCGGATACTAAGGTAAGGCACAGAACGGATACCCAGGAACCTAGGAGATGGCCATTTTGAACCATCTAAGTCTCCGTGAACAGTGTCCAGATTTTTGTGGAATAGGTTCATCTAGAAATATTTTTAGAGGCTTATCTGAATCCCAAATCATATTACCCTCTTAAACATCTCAGTTTCTACTTAAGAAGATCATCTCTAACCTATCTGGAAATTTGGGGCAGTGTTTTCTTAAGGACACCATTTACCTGGAAGAGAAACAGCTCTCTAATGCACACACCTGATGATTCTGACTTTGACTTGGGAAAGAGAGTCATACATGACGGGCCCTTAATTCTTCAGTGATTTCTATAAAATTGCAACAAGATGTCAGGTAAACCCTGGGGAGTATGTTGTTATTAGAAATGTCTCCCCTCAGTGTTATGGAATTAATTTCTCTTCCTGGACTGACAAAGTCCAAAACTACTGGCCTTTCAGGGACAGTGCCAATTCAACAGATGGGCCCTGCATTTTCCTAATGGTTGAGGTGGACTGGCAAGTGTGAAGTCATGCACTCAAAGCAAGAGAGTATCTGTTTCATGCAGTAGCTAAGAGGATTTCTGATAGGGTTTTAAATCAATGACACAAAATAACCTATATGCTGTGATCTTGTCTGTAATTTCTATTCCTTTCCATTTCTGACCCCACAAATACATTAAAAAAAATCCCTACCTGAGCCCAGATGTCCCAAAATATGCAGCAAGTCAACCTAAACAATATTAAGCCCCTAATACCTTCACGTATTGGATCTTACACATGTATTCTCAGATATTAATGTGTTGACTCAGCAAGTCCACAGATGAAAAACCAGCTTCATTAAAGGAAGGTTTAACAATGCCCAGTGACAGACCAGAGAAGAAAACAGGAGGCAGTTTGACCTCACTCTAGCTTGTCCAAGCCAGGAATGGTCATCATGTGAACGGATAAGAAGCTTCATGTTTTTTGATACTTCCTTATTTTATTACTATTTTTTACATTTTATTAAGTCATCTCTACTTCCAACACTGGGCTCAAACTCACCACCCTGGGATGAAAAGTTATATGCTCCTCCCACTGAGCCAGCTAGGCACCCCCAAGCTTCATTATTTTATAAATTTATTTTCTTTAGTTTACTTTATGTTGCCCTCCACAATGGATATCTAGGAAGGCAATCTAGTAAAGATCTTTTCGGAGTAATCTAGTAAAAATAGACACTCTGGCTTTTAGTTTCACATAAAATGAGTGTTCCGACCTCTGCAGCACAATCCAAAAGCTATCTGACAGACAGAAAATAAATCTGATACTCATCAACCATTTTTTTTGTCTGTCTTCACTAATACTTGCTAGCTTTTCTTAAGTATTTGTAAAATTATCACTCAATTCTTTCAGCCGTGGCAGTACTGATTAAATGCCTGTAAATGTCAAAGAATACTCCACAATTCGTTCTAAGAACTTCATCTCCTCTCTGTCTACACTCACTCTCCAGGTAAATCTCGTCAAGGCCCATGGCTCTAAATCACCCTACCTGATCATTCTACCCTGATCAACTACCACATTTATTTTTTTAAAGGTTTTATTTATTTATTTCACAGACAGAGATCACAAGTAGGCAGAGAGAGCGGGGGGGTGGGGGGGGTGGGGGGAGCAGGCTCACCGCCCAGCAGGGAGCCCGATCCCAGCCAGTATCGTGACCCCAGCCAAAGGCAGAGGCTTTAACCCACTGAGCCACCCAGGCGCCCTAAACTACCAAATTTCTATCTGCCCCAGTCCTGAGATTTATAGATCAAACTCCCTACTCAATACCTCAACCAGAATAGAATCAGAAACAGAAGTAACAGAAATAAGAGGAAACTCCAAGTGAGTGCACATCCAGACAAATCCTTAATTGTTGCACTCTTGCAACCTGCTTCTCCTGGTGTTCCACATTTCAGCAAATGGCACCCAACGCTGAGGCCATCATTTTACTCAGACCCCACAGCCAGTCCAAGTTCTCATCCCCCCACCTTTAAGAACAGATGGCGACCCCATCTCCCTGACACCACCCTAAGTGCCCCTCACATCCTCTCTTGCCTCAAGTGTCACAATGGCCTACCTGGCCACTCTGGCTGCCTCATTCTTGCCTTTCAAAGGGTACGTCATTTCCCTGGTCAAACCTCCCAACAGGTTCCCATCAAATCTAGAATAATCTAGAAGAAGATCTAGTCACTTAGTCAAGTCTTTCCGGTGTCTCCGTTAGGTAGCCTCTGGCTAATCTCTTTACCTATCTCCTATCATTCATCCCCCCTGGTTTCCTCTGTTCCAGCCCTTTCTCATTTCTTAAACACAAACATACTACTGCCTGCGGGCCTGTGCAGTGTCAGCATTCCGGTCTCCACTGCAGTTCCACTGCCTCAAAGGACCTTCCTAATCACTGACCACGCCCCGCTTCGCTTCCGTGTGCTTCACAGCACCTACTGTGGAGATGCTATGACATTATATCCATTTATTTAATATCTTCCTCAAAAGTGAGCGCGGATGCTTTTTTCTAAGTAATCTCTACACCGAAGGTGGGGCTCGAACTGAAGACTCCGAGATCAAGAGCTGCACGCTCTAGCAACTGAGCGAGCCAGGTCCCCCTGAAAGCAATGATTTTTGACTGTTTTTTTCACTGCTGTGCCCTCTGGGCTTAGAACAGTACCTGGTATAACGTATGTATACAATTAATACATACTGCATGAAAGACTACATGTTCCTTCTGTTAGAAGGCGCAGGAGACAGAACGCTGGTTTTAAATTTTTATTTGACTCTCAACAGAGGAGTTAATCTACTGATGAACCAAAGGACTAACTGTACAGTAGATCTGCCTGGATAAAACACAGGCAGGTAATGAAGGGCCTCAAGAGGAAGAGGGTTTTGTGCTAGAACTGACTGGCTCTGGCATAAAATAATCATATCCCAAGACATTCTTTCAGAAATTTTTACAATACCTTGCTTGAACCACATGTAATATGATGGTAGCACATTACAGCAGCACCAAAACATCTTATTCTGGAAGAGTAAAAGGAAAATGCCCAAGGACCTTGTTTGGTTCATTCTTCACCGTATCCTGAAGTCTAGCACATAGTAAACACTCAGTAAACTGAGGTGGTTTAGTGAAAGCAACGGGCTCTGCTTTGGAAGAATACACGGGGCTTCTAAAAACCAAAGAAGAGACGATCAGATTTTAAAACAGAACTATGCTGGGGCGCCTGGGTGGCTCCGTCAGTAAAGCGTCTGCCTTCAGCTCAGGTCATGACCTCAGGGTCCTGGGACTGAGCCCCGCTTCCGGCTCCTTGCTCAGCGGGGAGCCTGCCTCTTCTTCTCCCTCTCCCATGTGCATGCTCGCTCTCTCTCAAATAAACAAAATCTTTAAAAATAAATACACTGAGAACCATCCTAACTAAACCCAATTCAGTCCAAAGACTTAAAGTTCTCCACCCCAAAAACTTCAAACTGAAAGATCGATTCCTGTTCACTTTAGAGACAAGTACGTGATTTGGTAAGAAGCAGAAGCCAAACAGAAAAGCCTAGTCTCAGGGGTCCTGGCTCGGTTGATTAAAGCACGTGATTCTTGGTCTGGGGGTTGCAAATTCGAGGCCCATGTTGGGTCTACACAGAGATTACTTAAACATACAAATCTCAAAAAAAAAAAAACCCAAAAAACAAAAAAAGCCTAATCTAGGGTTGAGTGGGAGAACACAAAAGTAGAATTCACAGGGGAGGGAAAGTAAGAGAACATAAATGGAGAATTAGAAAAAATACACATATGTGTAACAAAATTGTTCTACATACTTTTAAAATGTACTTTACATGTTTTTACCTCCTCTAAGCATTATATTCAAGGTAGGTCATTTACTCTCCTAAAAAAACTTTCTCTTTCTAGGAAACAAGAGAAATGATAATGGCACATCTGTATCATGTACTTGCTACATGACACACAGGATGCTGGGCAGGCACTTCTCCTATACTACCGGGCACAATCTTTCAACAACCCTATGCTGTATTACCATCATCTTACAGTCAAGAGAACCAAAGATCGTAAGTATTTTCCTGAAGATTACACAGTAAGTAGCAAAACTGGGACCTGAGCCTAGTCAATCTGATTTCTGAGTCCATGATCTTAATCACTATTTCAGATTTTCAACAAACTGAGGTGGAAATACGCCAATGTGCGGGCTGGGAGATCTGTTCATTACTCAGAAAAGCAATCACACCAAGTCTGCATTCACTGGACGCATAAAATGCTAATGAATGCTGCACGGACAAGGATGTGGAAGGGGTGGAGTGTGTCCTAGTATAAGTTTTTTGAGTAACTAAAACATAACAATTATTTTCTTGACTTTGATCTTTGTGAGAAATAACCTTTAACAGTAACAGCATATTACAATGTTGTCTAAGCAGAGTGTGTGGAACACAGCTCCATCGTTGTTCTGTGGATCTCTAAGTACAAAACCCAACCTTACATGGTACTGAAGACATAAAAAATCCCAGGAAAACAGACAGAAAGTGTGGATGCAAACTGCAGTCCCTAAACTCATCCTGCTATGTTATTCTCATTTTTATGCCTTCAGAGATATCTTCCCCTACCGAGAACGTCCCCTCTAAGCCTTGGTGAATAACTCATATTTATCCTTTAAGACCTGGCTCTTCCCCCTTGCAGGAAGCTATCCTTAACCTTTTCTTTCTCTCCACATATTTAATAAATTTCTCCCTTCTCTACCTGGGAGAAATATGTATTTCTGTGTATTGTAGCATTTGTTAACATGATATTGTTCTTACTAGATTCACTACTTTCTGAGGCAGGGAAAAAAAACAACCTTCTCTTTTCCTAACATCTAAGTACAGAAATGGAAATGAGATAAGCATCAGAAAAATGTTAGCTGGTTGAATGAGAGATGAATAGAAAACTTGTTTTTATTTGTCTTTTTTTTTCAAGGTTTTTAAAAAAATTTATTTATTTGACAGAGAGAGATCACAAGTAGGCAGAGAGGCAGGCAGAGAGAGAGGAAGAAGCAGGCTCGATCCCAGGACGCTGGGATCATGACCTGAGCCAAAGGCAGAGGCCTTAACCCACTGAGCCACCCAGGCACCCCTATTTGTGTTTTTTAAAGTAGGCTCCAGGCACAGGATGGAGATCAAGACCTGAGCTGAGATCGAGAGTCCAATGCTCAACGGACTGAGTCATCCAGGTGCCGCAGAAAGAACACTTGAACAGAATTAAACTGTGACTTTATCTACATTTATAAAACATGTTTTCTTTACACACACACAAACACATGCAAATTTAAATTAAATCTCTCCCTGTAGTTTCAAGATGATTACTTTTTTCTTTGATATGTTTCTGCATCTAAATTTTAACTTCCTAAAGTGTTTTCACTTCACTTGGTGTAATCTACACTTGAGATTTATATCCTCCAGTCTTCTTTGAAAACCTTTATACTCCATAAAATATTTGTACCCTGGAATTATTATACATGACTGATTCAGTCCCCCATATCCTCAAAATGTCAGAGTTAACAGTTTCTTCTTTCAAAGACAATCTTTTAAATTCTCTCCATCCAGCCCTCTTAGGCTTCTTATATTAGTAAACATTTAAATCCTGGTGCTTCCATTTTCAGCAATGCTCAATTTACAAAACCACATCATAAGGAATATCACCTCCATATTCTAGATAATGTGCCTTGTAACAAGAAGCCAGCAATATAGTTACTTTCTAATCTGACACTGTCCACCTGGGGTTTTAGGACAATTAGGACAGAATGAGCAGAGTGATTTGGTACCAAGTGTAGAAGAGATAAAATAAAATGTAAAACAAGTCAAAGACTCATGAGTTATTTACTATGGGACTATAAGATATAACAAAAGATAAGTTAATCAAAGTTTCACTAGTGACAGAATTCACATTCAGAATTTTAACTGTCAGCTTTTTTTTTAAAAGATTTTTATTTATTTATTTGACAGACAGAGATCACAAGTAGGCAGAGGCAGAGAGAGAGGAGGAAGCAGGCTCCCTGCTGAGCAGAGTGCCCGATGCGGGGCTCGATCGCAGGACCCTGAGATCACAACCTGAGCCGAAGGCAGAGGCTTAACCCACTGAGCCACCCAGGTGCCCCTTAACTGTCAGCTTTTTATAGAAGGCTAAATTCTACTTTACTAGCTATCACTTCCAATCTCTACATTTGATTTATCTTTGTAACAACAGGAATATTTACTTTCTTTTTCTACAATGTTTCTATACTCATCATAACTGCCCACGGTTTGTATTTAACTATTTAACAACTGAAGCAATGGTACGGACTTTCAAATGTCTACAATTAAACTTTCAAAAATCAAAACAATGTTATTTCATACCACCCAAGATGAATTGAGACCAATTTCAGCTCCTGTTCAATATCACCAGTACTATCTGATTTCTCTGTGGTAATCAGATCCAGTTAGAAAATCAAGAACAAGGGACGCCTGGGTGGCTCAGTTGGTTGGGCGGCTGCCTTCGGCTCAGGTCGTGATCCCAGCGTCCTGGGATCGAGTCCCGCATCAGGCTCCTTGCTCGGCGGGGAGCCTGCTTCTCCCTCTGCCTCTGCCTACCACTCTGTCTGCCTGAGCTTGTGCTCTCTCCCTCTCTCTCTAATAAATAAATAAATAAATAAATATCTTTAAAAAAAAAAAAAAATCAAGAACAAGAAGAACTCAAAAATGTTTTTAGCATCTTGTTACTAGCACTTAAGAAAAAAAAAAGACTATAAGAGACACATTATTTCTCACTTGTACATTAGAAAAAAGCTGATAAGCTTTTACGGCAAACACAGGAACTGTTTGCATTTTTCAATGCAAACATCTAAAAAGCAGTGAGGTGAATTCTATTCCGCTCATCTCTTACAGTTTGCAGAGGCAATCCTTACACGTAAAATGGATTAGAAGTAGTTTCATTTCACTTACCATCACTTTAATTTAAAAAGTTACATAGACCTAACTATGGAGAAATATTTCCCCATTAAAGTGTAAAAAGAATGCATACACTGAAGTATTTATGAATGAAATTATATAATATCTGAAAGGTTTGCTTCAAAATAAGCAAAGCAGGGGAGGCGAGGTGGCAACAGGCCAGCAGGCAGGGACTCCGGTGAGAACCAGGGGCTACTAGCTGCTGAAGCCAGGGCTTGGGTTCAGAAGAACTCACGACACTCGTCTCCTCGTTTCGTATGTTGGAAGTTCCCCACATTTAAAAAATGAACAAAATAAAATGGAAATAGTACATAATCCTGTCGTCAACTTGCACATGTCTGAGAGCAAAGAACTGAACACTTTGAAAAGCAAAACCAATCAATGCTAAAATAAATTTTATAGATTCTTCAAATATACAAAAGTTAGATGTCCAACAAAGGCAACACAACTCTTAAAATAACAAGATTATTACAAGAAAAAACAAAAACACAAAAAACACAAGGTTATTACATTTGTCACCACTTAAATCTATTATTTATTATGTTGTGTCAACATCACACTGTCATCCACCATCACCAATGAGGCAGTCACTAAAATACTGATTTCTAAAACATGAAATGTAAGATTGACAGTTATCATTTACTAAGAAGACAAATCCTAAGTTTGAAAGTCTCAGTACAAAAGAATATAAACAAAACAAAAACCAAAAATTTACAGGTAACTTAAAAAGTAATTTTAGAATGGGCACTTGGGTGGCTCAATGCATTGCCTCTGCCTTCGGCTCAGGTCATGATCCTGGGGTGCTGGGATCGAGCCCCGTATCAGGCTCTCTGCTCAGCAGGGAGCCTGCTTCTCTCTCTCTCTCTCTGCCTGCCTCTCTACCTACTTGTGATCTCTGTCTGCCAAATAAATAAAATCTCTTTAAAAATAGTAATTTTAAAAAATAGCAAAATAACTCAAAATAAGACAAAAATTACTTTCACTTCCCTCTCTTATGGCAACCAGGTTCAAGACATCCCATGCTTCTAGAAAGGCTGACACAAAGTAGACTTCACAGCAGACATCAGTAACACTATGTATTACCTTTAAATGACTCAGACCAACACAACTCAAATAGCAGTATGAAATTCTTAACTACAGATGCATCACCTGATAGGGTAAAACTTCTTCACTGTGTACAGGCAGTCATTCTGGCAGGACTGAATGTGGCCACTTCTTTATTTTAAGTCCTGGAAAAAGACTTAGGATAAAACCTCAAGTTGTACTGCTAATGCCATAAAGACACAATGCCTAGCAAAATATAGAGGAATAAAGTTATACTCCATACTTATGTATTTATTTTTTAAAGATTTTAATTTTATTTGACAAAGGGCAAGAGAGGGAACACAAGCAGGGAAAGCTAAAGCGGGAGGGACGCCTGGGTGGCTCAGTTGGTTAAGCGGCTGCCTTCGGCTCAGGTCATGATCCCAGCTTCTCCCTCTGCCTCTGCCTGCCACTCTGTCTGCCTGTGCCCGTTTGCTCTCTCTCCCTCTCTCTCTGACAAATAAATAAATAAATAATCTTTAAAAAAAAAAAAAAGCTAAAGCGGGAGAGGGAGAAGCAGGCTTCCCACCGGGCAGGGAGCTCTAGGTGGGGCTCGATCCCAGGACCTGGGGATCATGATCCGAGCCAAAGGCAGAAGCCTAAATAAAGACTGAGCCACCCAGGCGCCCCTATGCTCCATATTTTAGAACACAACTCAAAAATATGACATGAAAATTGCTTTCATTACCTGATCCTTAATGATTCTGAATAATTTCTTGTAATTATTATAAGCATTATTTTTTTAAAAGATTTTATTTATTTATTTGTCAGATAGAGAGAGAGCGCAGGAGCGAGCACAGGCAGACAGAGAGGCAGGCAGAGGCAGAGGGAGAAGCAGGCTCACTGCTGAGCAAGGAGCCCGGTGTGGGACTTGATCCCAGGACCCTGGGATCATGACCCGAGCCAAAGGCAGCCACTTAACCAACTGAGCCACCCAGGAGTCCCTATAAGCATTATTTTTTAAGTTATGAAGTATCTCATACATCCAAGACTATATAAATATGTATCTATATGCACAGATACACACTACATGCATATGAAAACACATTATTTAAAAACCCACAAATTTACTATCCAAGTTAAAAATTAGAGAAAACATTAAACTTTTCACCAATTCCCATGACATTCATACACAGAGACCATGACAATAAAGAGTAGAGAAAACTACACCATTTTTTTCTTCAGATCTTTCCATTATCTTAACAAATGCTGTAATCTGTGCTATCAAAACACCTTTCTAAACTTCTTGTTCTTTTAAAAACCCAGTAATTATTTTAAATATCTAGTACTAGGTTCATGTGTAGTCTGCCAAACATCCGCTGAATTTTACCCCAGAAGAGTTTCCTGGATGCACGTACTCCCCCACCACCAAAAAAAGACATTAAAACTTTCATTACAAACTCACAAAGTTGCACACACAGTGGGAAGACTTCATAGCTTCCTAAGAATAATGACAAAAACTCTGCAGTTAAGTCATGAAACCTCAAATTCCAGGAATATTCTGCCCTCCTTCTTGCCCTTCTGAAAACCACCACCATCATAGAATCCTTAGCTTCAAGTGGATTAGAATCTGTCCAAGGACAGAGCCCATGTATTACTCATCTTTGGGTCTCCTGGCCAGAATTCAATCGATAGTTTGTTATACATAATATAAATGCAGTAAATGAGCTTCGGAAGCTTGAATCCCAAAACAAAACTGGAAAAAGGAGTTTAAGAATAAAAAGGAAAAAGAATAAAGCTATAAATATCTGAGCAACATGTTTTCTTACCACCTAATTCAGAATCATTGCAAAACTGAGTCTATAAAAAAGAATAAAAGACACGACCTTAAAGTTCTCACTTTCAGCACGCGAAAAACTGTTACAGAATCTTTTTCACTTAAAACTCATACCAACATCTTCATTTCCAAACAAAGCTCCATGTATTTTAAAAGGCTTTCAAATGAGACCTAAATATGAAAAGGTTCTACTTCATCACAATTTCAGCTCCTGAACTCGTAGGCATGATTTGTGTGACTGCTAATGCTCCTTTAGCAGTGAGGGCCTTTCATCAGCGTCTCAGAAGGATAAGTGACCCCCAAAACTTTAAGAACTACTAATCTGGCGCATCAAAAATACTGTTTTCCAGAGACCTACCGTTATGCTGCCTTCGTTCAAGCATTTCCCCCTCACAGTCACTGACGGGATCCTAACTGCAAAATCAGTCTTAATGACCTCCTTCAGCCCAGCCAAAAAGTTCCAATGTCCACAGGAATGTCCAGCAACAACGAGCAGATCCCCAGAACAGTTTACTCTCATCAATGGCAAAAGAAAATGCAGAAGAAGTCACAGCCCTGCCGCGCTTTTAGATGGTAAACAGACCTGGACGCTTCCATGTAGACCTGCCCGGGTAAGTCCCCTCCACACTGGGCAGGGTTGTTAGGAAAGTTTTCGTTTCAATCCCAACACTGGCTCGTCCTCTCGCTGGACTTAATAACCTACCACTGTCAGGTTGTTTCAACAGGGTCCCCTCGATTATTCTCCCCGCAAGGCAGGGACCACTCGCTGAGTAATTCCTCAATAAACAAATCCGTGGAACGAGGCGGAGAAGACCCTCCCTCCCGCAGACTTCAAGGGCAGCGGTCAGCCCGTCCTCCAGCGGCTCCAGGGCCCAGCTGGAGCGGAGACATCCCTCCCTCACACACACAAGCCGAGGTCAGAAATGCTGATTCCTCCGCAAACCAGGAACAATCCGCTCTGGATGCCCGTTTCCTACAGGCCACCCTGGCAGGGCCAGCCCACGGTCGGTGCACGCGGCGACGCCAGCCAGGCGCGCCCCCGGCTCTCCGGGAAACCGGACGGTCCGCGAAGACCCCGCGGGGCCTGGGCGTGCGGCGGCCGCACCGCTGGACAGGCGGGCACCACGCGCGGGCAGAGCCTCAGCGTGGTCACCCACTCGGCGTGACCTTGGGGAAAGGCTGTCGTCCCGCCTCCACTGCCCACTCCGCACCCGAGAGAACGGGCACCGCACCCCGTGCGCACGGACTCAGGACGCCGAGCAGCAGCAGCCGGTTCCGAGCAGCCGCCCTCCACCGCGCCGGCCCCGACCCGGCGACAGAAAGGCCGCCCGAGCCTCCCAGCCCCTCCGGGCTCGCCCCGGCACGGCCCGCCGCCGCCCGAGGGCCGCTCCTCCGGGCGCGACCGGCCGGGACGAGCGCCCCATCCCCGGCCCCACACGCAGACGCGGCGCCGAGGGCGCCACCGCCAGGACTCCTGCGCGCCGTCGGCTGCGGGCGCTCGCAGGCTGCGCGGGGCGCGGGCCCGGCCGGCGGGGGGGCGCGGGGCCCGCTCCGGGACGCGGCGAGGCGCGCGGGGCACTCCCGCACACTTGCAGACCCGAGCCAACTCTCCCGCAACACTTTCCTGCCTCGCGAGCACACACCCGCACGGCGACGGCTCCCGGCCCCACTCGTCGTCCCCGCGCAACTCCCAGGAACGCGCGCGGCACTCGCACCCCGGGCCCAGCACCCCCGCCCCCCGCCCCGCCCCTGCCCCCGGGGCCGGGGGATGCTCCCGCCGCGCCTCCGCCGCGCGCCAACTAACCTGTCAGGGGCCCGGCGGCTCCGCCTCCGCCCGCCGACTTTCCCGCCCCTCCCCCAGCCCCGGAGCCCGCCCGCCAGGGACACCCCTTCCCCCCCGCCGGGAGGGACTTCCCGGGCCGCTCAGGATCCCCTCGCCTCGCTCCCCTCCCCCACCCCGCCGCCGCGCTCCCGGAGGTCCAGGTCCGGGAGGTGACAGGGGCGCCCGGGCCGCCCCGGCTCGCCTCGCGCGCGGAGCACTTAGGCCCGAAGCCTCCGCGGGCGGCTCTGCTCACCGTGTCAGAGGCCGAGGCCGAGCGAGAGGAGAGTGCAGGGAAGTGGGGAAGGGGGGCGGCCGCCAAGCAGGCTCCGCGGCGGCCCCGGGTCGGCGGCGGATCCCGGCCGCTTGTCAGGAGGCGGCCCGCGGGGGCGCGGACGGGCGGAACCGCGAGCGAGGAGAAGGGCAAGGCGCGCGGCTGGGCAGGGGCCCCCGAGGGGAGGCGGTCCCGCAACCCAGACGGGGATCGCCTGCCCCTCCGCAAAGCGAACCCAAAATGGCGGCGGGAGCGGCGGCGGCAGAGCGGCGGCGGCGGCGGCGGCTCGGGAGGGAGGGCGGGCGCGAGCGAAGGGCGCCGCGCGCCCCCCCACCTCGCACCAGGCCCTGCCCGCGGCGCCCCCCCGCCCCCGACTCGGGCAGCGGAGCGCGCACGCCCGCCCGCACGCGCCGGACGGGCTCCGGGCTCGCCGCTCGCTCTCCCCCGACCCCCGCCTTCCGCCGCCTGGCGCGCCCGCCGGCCCGTCGGCGCTCGCTCGGGGGCGCCCGCTCGCACGGCCCCGCGCCCCCCCGGGCCCTGTCAGGAAGGCCGGCGCGGGCCCTCACGCGTACCTTCGGCGGCGCGAGCCCCGGCCTCCTCCTCCTCCTCCACCGCCTCTTCTTTCCTCCCCCCCCTTCCCCGCCCCCACGGCCAACAACCGCCGCCACGGCCGCCGCCGCCGCCGCCGCCCCCCCACATGCCCTCCGCCCCTCGCGCCTGCGCCTCCCACAATCCCCCCGCCGGACCGTTCCATTCCGGCCGCCGCGGGAGCGGGAGGGGGGAGGCCTGGCGCCGCGGCGGGGCCGCCGTGGGGGCTGCAGCCCGGGCGAGGGGCGGGCGGGGCCCCGGGACGACTCTCCGCCGCGGCCGCCCCGCCGAGCCCCCGACGTTGGCTTCCGCGCTCGGCCGCCGGGCCGCGGTGGGCGCGTCGAGGGCGCCCCGGCTCCCCCCGCCGGCTGGCGGGTGGACGCCTCGGCGCCTGCGCACTGAGCAGCTTCCTGCCGACTGCTCGAGCTCGCCGGCGTCTGCGGGGAGCGGCCGGCCCTCGGCGGCGCGTGCAGCTCGCGGCCCCGGGACCCTCGCGGGGGAAGGAGCCGGCGCTCGCGGGCAGGGAGCGGGATCCGAGCGCCCGCCAGGTAGGGAGCGGGGCCGTGCGGCCCGCGGCTGTCGCGGCGGGGGGCTTCCTCGCGCTCCGCGGGGCGGACTTGGACCCGCCGGGAGCCCGCGCGCCCGTCGCGCTTCTCGCTTTGTGAGGTGAAGCGCAGCCTGGGGGCTCGGGGCGAAGGAGAGCACGTCCTTCTCGGGCCGCGCTGGCCTCGGGCTTCTACGCCTTGCGCGCCCTTCGGAAAGTTGTTTTGCTTCGTTCTTTATCAAAAAGAAACGAAAACGTGGACCTAAAACTCAGCCACGTCCGCATGGGCCTTCGGAGGTGGTGAGATCCGCTCCGCCGAGCAGACCCGGCGGGGCAGGTCGGCTGTGGGCGCCGCGGGCCCTCCGGACGGTTCGTGCAGCCGCGCGGGCCGAGGCCTGGCGGGTGTCCGCGGCTCCCGACGCTGCTTTCTCAACGTCCGCACCGACACGCACTTTCTCTTGGTGGGGGGCTCGGGAGGACTCTGCGCGGCCCGAAGCCAGGGTCTGCCTAATCTCGCGGTTTGGGTTTCGCGCAAAGGGAAGAGCAGAATACGCTCCCGCGGGATCTGTCTCCTTGGGTTTCCGTTTCCCGCACGTCTGTGGACTTGCAGGGACCCAGGGAACGGTTTGAGACTCCCTCTCCTAGACTGACCTCAAAGCCCTGTTGAAGCTCTAAAGTCCAAGTAGACATACCCCCTTTTCACATTTCCATGTGTGGCTCAGGTTGTGTTTGCTGAGTTTGTATTTTTGAAGGTAAAGAGAAAATTAGCTTTAATGATCTCATATGTATTTGCTTTTCCTAACTATGTGTTAGGTTTTAGCTCTTTCATGGGGCCCGTCTAAGTTTACTTTGGTCTTTCTTTAATTGTATCCTATATGCAAATGTGCATATGTTTTTTAAATATTTTTTAAAGATTTTATTTATTTGACAGATCGCAAGTAGACAGGCAGGCGGGGGGGGGGGAAGGAGGCCCCCCACTGAGCAGAGAGCTTGATTGGGGCTTGATCCCTGCTGAGCTGAGAGCCTGATGAAGGCTCAATCTCAGGGGATCATGACCTGAGCCAAAGGCAGAGGCTTTAACCCACTGAGCCACCTAGGTGTTCCCTACCAACATATTTAACTTGACGATAGGGACCAGGTGTAACACTCCTTGTGTATTCTTTTATAGCCCTGGTGGACCATAAGTAGTGGAAATATTAAAAGAACGTTAGATACTTAAAATCTGAGGAGGGAAAGAATTAACTTTTGAGGAATGCCATGTGAGAGCACGGATTCCTGCCTAAATAACACTTTAGCATAGATCATCCTAATCTCCATTTTACAGATGAAAAGCCTGAGGCTCCCAGAAGTCCAGGAACTTGGGATTTCACATTGGGTGGGGTGCTTGGGTGGCTCAGTCCTTTAAGCATCTGACTTCTGCTCGGGTCTTGATCTCAGGGTTCTGGGAGTGAGCCTGCTCAGCAGGGATTCTGCTTGTTCCTCTCCCCATGACCCACTTGTGCTTGTGTGTGTGCTCAATCTCAAAAAAATCGTAAAAAAAAAAAAGATTTCACTTTGTCCTGAAAACCTTTTTCACTATACCGCATTATCTTCACAGTAAAAATTTGTCATCACCAACATAAGTACATATGCTACAAAGAAAAGACACTTAATAGATTCCACTGCACCTGTGTATAAATAAAGTTGCTTACTTTCTCTGCCTTCATCTTGCTTTCATGAACTGTCCGCTGAGTATAGACAAGACGGTACCCTGTTCTTTTGTACAAGCCCCAGCACTTGCCAAGCTATATTAAGTACTCCGCAAAATGACCTTATTGAATGAATGAAACCTGAAATCGTTGATTCAACGAAGGTATGGAAGGCAGAATCATGGTCTCCCAAAGATGGTTGTGGCCCAGTCCCTGGAACCTGTGCGTATGTTACATGACAAGAGGGAACTAAGAATGCAGAGGGAATTAAGTTTGCTAATGAGCTAACCTTAAAATAGGGAGATTATCCTGGATTATGTGGTAACCCCACTCTAAGTACAGGGGTTGTGGAAGGATGGGGGATGGGGCAGAAGAGTCTCCACCGGATGTTACCAGCTTTGAGGATGAAAGAGCAGCCTCTAAAGTCTGCAGAAGTCAGAAACCAGGTTCTCAGATGGAGTGTCCAGAATGAGCGCGACTGTGCGTGTGCACTTTACTCACGGACTTCTAAACCACAGAGCTGCAGGTGACAGATCTGGGTGGTTTTATACCACTACGTTTCTGGAAATTTGTCACAGCCGCTGGAAACTATATGGAAAGGGAAGCGAAAGCCTAAGTAAGCTCCAGAATACCTGATTGTGGTTTTGTGCTTTAATTAAAGAGTTTGTTTTGTTTTTAAGATTTGATTGATTTGAGGGGAGTCTGGGTGGCTCAGTGGGTTAAGCCTCTGCCTTCGGCTCAGGTCATGATCTCAGGGTCCTGGGATCGAGCCCCAAATCGGGCTCTCTGCTCAGCAGGGAGCCTGCCCCCCCCCACCTGCCTCTCTGCCTACTTGTGCTCTCTAATAAATAAAATCTTTAAAAAAAAAAAAAAGATTTTATTGATTTGAGAGAACACGAGGCGGGGGGCAGAGTAGAGGGAGAGGGATAAACAGACTCCATGCTGAGCATGGGAGCCAGGGAGCCAGATTTGGGATTCAATCCCCAGACCTCCAGATCACGAGCTGAGCTGAAATCGTGACGTTTAACCGAAGGCGCCACCCAGGTGCCTCCATGCTTTAATATCCAAATGAGGCTGTGGTTCAGCTGAAAGTTTGCCGGGAGAAAAGCCATCTGAGTTCCCGGAGCTGCCTGGATTTCCAGTATTTCCCTGCAGCTCTGCCTCTGGCGTCAGGCCTCAAGCTGTAAATAGACAGCTGGGCTCCGTGGTACTACCACAGCAGTCTTAGCTAAGCTGCCTTCAGACTCGGCTGCTCGAACAGGAGCAATTAAACACATATTTCATGGTGCTTCCTTGCTGGGGTGCGGTCTCAGTGCAGTACAGATGTGCAGGAGAACTTCTTCACTGCAAACTTCAAAATAAGGTTTCAAATGTTAAAAGAAATTTTTAAAGATAAAAGTCAACTAGAATGTCATCATGGTTGACTTCACATGTGGTAAGTTGTGGAGAAATGCTATCTAAGCACAATAGTCTAAATTTCCTATCTAACAGGGGAAGAACTCCGAAATTTTGGAGGCGGGGGGTGCTGCCAAGATTTTAAACCACCGCTTCGGGTGGCAGATTGCCTGTTGGGGAAGGGTGAATGGACACCCGGACCGTGCGGGTGCAAAGCCGAGCTGTAGACTTACACATAAATTTATACATAGTAGATTTAGGTGCCAGAGTTGTTATCTCCATTTTAGAAATGAGGGAACAGCCACACAGTGGGAGTAATGGGCTCGAGGTCACGCAGCTATGAAGTAGGGTTCCAGCGCTGGGTGTGAGAACTGCTGACCGTCCTGCCGTGCTGCCCGTGCTGTTGTGTCTCTAGATTGGAGATGCTACCTACATCCTCGGGTTGTTGTAAAGGTAGAGTGAGTTAATTCACATAAAGCACTTAGAGCCTCCCAACTGACAGAATGTGTTGGGCACATGTTAGCTGTTGCTGCCTCTGGAGCCCAAGGTTATTCTCCCGCGTGCTCGAGTCGCTGGAAGAAAGAAAACATCAGCGCGGACGCCCCTTCCTTTGCCTGGACCCACACAGCCCTTTTCTTTCTTTTATATGTCGGTGCCATCACTGCTCTCAGCTTGGTAAAAGTTAGATAACCAGAGGAGAGAAACATCTGGAACACCTACTGGAGTGTCCTTGTTTTATAGGCAGGAAATTTGGGCTCAGAGAGAAGGAAAAAAAGACTTGTACGAGCTACAATCAGTGTGCTTTCCTGTAGAAAAAGTTACGTGCAAGGTACTCGTGTTGGAATGTAAAGGGCTCATCCGTCCTGACGTGGAGTTATATGCGGCGTTGGGGTAAGGACCCACTGCTTTTAGTTACTGATCATCAGTCTTTAACAGTTTGATGCAGCAGAGTTTTCTATCCACAGAAGATTCCTGCAGAAAATTACGCGTTAGCTTTAAAGGATCTCACTAAGTTTGTTGATTTGATTTTGTAAAATTTACTCTTTGGGTACGATAGCAACCTGATCCAGATTCAAAAAGTACAAAGCACACCTCCCTCCCTGTTCCTGCCCCCAGCGGAACCCGTTCCTTCTCCCTGAAAGCAACCAGTATTCTCGGTTTTTGTATATCCTTCAAGATATGGACCTTTTTACAAACAAATTGCGTATATATTTTCCCCCTTCTACACGAGTGATAGCTAACTGTACACAGTGTTCTGTGCTTTCTCTGCCCTGCCTAATGCATATGGAGGTTTTCCTTCATCAGGTGCAGAGGGCTCCCGGGCTGTGTTTTTGTTTTTTTTTTTAAAGATTTTATTTATTTATTTGTCAGATAGAGAGAGAGTGCAGGAGCGAGCACAGGCAGAGGGGCAGGCAGAGGTAGAGGGAGAAGCAGGCTCACTGCTGAACAAGGAGCCCGATGTAGAACTGGATCCCAGGACGCTGGGATCATGACCTGAGCCGAAGGCAGCCGCTTAACCAACTGAGCCACCCAGGCGTCCCCCGGGCTGTGTTGTTAAGCAGCGGTGTGGTATATATAGCATGTGCTGTAGCATCGTAGGGCTGTGCTGCTTGCCCACTGGTGACAGATACTTGGGTTCTTTCCATCTTAAGGTTAGAAACAGTGTTGCAGTAGAATAATCTTACATTCATGGCAATCTTTGTTTTCATTATGTCACTGTAAAAATGGTTTTGGTTATCTCATAAAAACGGTTAACATGGACACCTTATTGAAGTGTGGACAGTTTTTATTATATAAACAATATTAATATTACTAATTATTGTTAATAACATTACAGATCAAAGTCAAAAAACAAGTTACCAGCAACAAGAGCTCCACCATAGACCAGATTATTTTCTGTCCATCCTTTTCTTTAAGTCTTCATGGATCCCCACTTCAGAACACTAATCTAAATGCGCCTTTGGGTTGAGCTCAACCTAGCTGTGTCCCCGGACCTAAAGCTTGGGGGTGTTAGGGCTGGGCCTGCGTGTTCATGTAACATGCCTTCGGCGAAGCCTTCAGAAGCCTCTCTGATGGTTCACTGGTCGCAAGTCCAGGAATTTCTCAGGTTCAGTTTGTTGATGATCTAGGGTCCCCTCCAGCCTGGGACGCAATCCTAGGTCCTCCCCGTCCCCTCGCTCTGCCTGCTCCGTTAGGAGAGTCAGCCCATCGCACCGGCACTCGCTCCCTTGCGGCGGGACAGTGAGTGCAGGTGGTTTGCAGCAAAGACACCTAAGTTTGCGCTTGTTCCAAGTTGTCATCAGTCTGTTTCAAGGAAACGCCTTTACTTTGAGGGCCCAGACGTGGGGAAGTAGATAAAATGAGGATTACAGAAAGCAGCATAACAAATTCTGTTTTTTCGAACTGAGATTATGAAAGCAGGGAGGGTAGTTTCCATGAATCAAATTTTTCCTCTAGGACTTGGGATCTAAAACAATCTTTCTCAGCCTCAGCACTCACTGTTGACATCGGAGGCTGGGGGACTTGTTGCGGGAGACTCTTCTGTGCGTGACAGGATGGTCAGCAGTCTCTGGCCTCCACTCACTGGACGCCACCACGACCCCAAGTCCGACAACCAAAACCATGTCCAGAAATTTCTAAATGTCCCCCAGGGGCAAAATTGCCCCAGTTGAGAACTGCTGGTGTGGGAAAAGAATTGCTGGGGCACCTGGGGGGCTCAGTCAGTTAGGTGTCTGCCTCCAGCTCAGGTCGTGATCCCAGGGTCCTGGGCTCGAGTCCTAGGTTGGGCTGCCTGCTCAGCCGGGAGCCTGCTTCTCCCTCTCCTTCCCTCTCGTGTTCTCTCTCGCTGTCTCTGTTGCTCTGTCACTCTCAAATAAATAGATAAAATCTTAAAAGGAAAAGAATTGCTGACTACCAGGACATCAGCCTTGCTTCTGTAGAGAGTAAGTCATGGCAGACTGGTACATCCTTTTTGTCTGAATTCCTTGAACGGTAAATCAAAATAACGACATACGTCACGTCTTCAGTAAACTAAGGCATTTGATAGTCTCCTTATGGCCTTTAGGGAAGTATGTCCTGAATGTTTAATTGTTTGAATAACCATACCCAAAGACTCCACGTTAAATCGGTTGAAATTCCCTTTACCGTTGACATCCGCACAGGAGTCCTCATTCTTAGCTGCACGTGGGAATCAGCTGGGGGACTTTAAAAACTGCCAGTGTCTTAAGTCTCCCTACAAGAGACTGTGATTTAATCGGTCTGAGAAATAGTCTGGGCATCAAACATTTTAATTATACCCGGACCTCGTCTCGCGGTGCTGGGCCCGGGGCCGCGGTTGGGTTTTTACCAACGGAAGGTTTGGGGCCGCCGTGGGTCGGCGCCCGTGTTCCGACAGCAGCTGCTCCCTTCCCGTCTGTCACACTTTGGTGACTCTCATAGGATCTAAAATTGTTCCATCGTTCGATTTTCGCGGGGATCTGTGTCGAGCGGTCATGGATGGCACCGCGTCCCTGGGGACCCTGCAGGCTGTCCCCCCCCAGACGGCAGACCTAACAGATGTGCGGGTGATGACAGCTCCGCCCACGGCCGTTCCTCCGTCTCCCTCCCCGCGGGCCTCCCCCGTCCCAGAGACGCCACGGTGCGGACACGAGGCCAGTTCATAACTCGACGACGGCCTCGACGTGCTCGTGCGGAAGGAAGAGTCGCACGTCCGAAGCCGGAGGTCAGAAGCGAGCAGGGGCGAAGCTGGGCCAGGCAGGGGCGTCCGGACCCGACACCCCGAGAGCCTGGGCCTCGGGCGCCAGCGGTCAGCCAAGCTGTGAACGTGAAGGAGAAGCCGTTGGAGGAAACGGAACGTGCGATCCCAGCGAGCTCACGGGCGAGGAGGAAGCTGGCTGGACGTCGCTGGTGTGGAGAAGGTCGGAGCGGTCCGGGCCGTGTCCCCGTGGCTACTGCATCCCCTTCGGCCAAAGCCCAGTTCAGGGTCGGAGGAGTCTGGGCCGAGCATCCTGGCGGTCATTGCGTCCCCTTCGGCCGAAGGCCAGTCCTGAGTCGGAGGGCTCTGGGCCAAGCATCCCAGCGGTCACCGCATCCCCTTTGGTCGAAGTCCAGTCTTGGGTCGGAGCGGTCTGGGCCGAGCACCCTGGCGGCCACCGCGTCCCCTTCGGGCGAAGTCTGGTCTGGAGCAAGGCCCGGACACTCCCGCCTCTGGGAGGGCCGAGCGCGGGGAGGACGCTGTGGGAGCGCGGTCTGGAGCAGGCAGGGGTGGGTTCCGGGGGGG